>JALHCC010000649.1:0-20855 GCA_024340765.1 Tolypocladium cylindrosporum
TGGCTGTCCGCGCCCGACGCCGAGAGCCCCCCCTCGCCGGCCGCGACGCCGCGCTGCGGGCTGCCGCCGGACGGCGCCGCCGAGTACCGCCTCTTCGACTCCAACTTCCAGCGCTTCCAGGCGCAGGAGCTGGCCAAGCGCCGCGTCGACGGGGCGTTTACGCTGCGCGGCTTCCTGTGCCAGCTCGTCGCCGCCGGGTGGCACCTGAAGTCGGAGGCGCAGCTGCGGGAGATGGCCGACGCCGTCGGGCGCGAGCGGATCATGGTGATGCACGGCAAGGGCGATAACATGATCACGGTGCAGAACGGGGAGAAGCTGATTGAGATGATCGAGCCCGGGGTTGGGCTGGTGGTGGACGGGATGGGACACGCTCCGATCATGGAGAGGGCGGTGTGGTTTAATGAGCTGCTGGAAGAGAGGCTGGGGGTTTGGACAAAGCTGTGATGGCTGCAAAAGAAGAGACCACAATTTTTGAACGTGTTTGTATATATTTCGCGGACGCTCCGTGTTCCGCATGCTGTCTATCCAGGGGTAAAAACACCCCACTCACGGCATCACCAGCCCAACACCGCTGCAGTGATCCTCGTCCAGCTGGTTCTTTTTGTTCACGCCGCCCGTAATGTGGTTCATCTTGTAGTTGAACAGGTAGTAGTGCAGCTGCCCATCGCCGCCGCCAAACTTCTGCTGTTCGAGGAACAGCGCATTGTCCATGAGGGTCAAGGCGTTGAAGACGTCAAAGTTGTGCCGCTTGGCCAAGATGAGGGCGTCGTTGACGAGGCTGTTGAGGCGCGTCTTGAGCCCGGGCTTGTCGAATGGCTTCTGGAGGCCCGTCTCGGAGGCGTAGTAGAAGAGATAGGCGACGCGCAGGACCTTGTGCTTCGGGTTGTTGATGATCGACGACTCGACGCAGAAGAAGGAGAAGAAGTCGGTGATTTTCTTGTTGTTATCCTGGGCACACAGTCAGCATGACGAGAAAAGGGGAGATTTCTACGGGAGTGTCCTACCTCGACGACGTATGACCAGATGACCTGCTCGGTCTTGGGCTTGGGGAGGAACCAGTGGTGTGCCTCCTCCTTGGTAAACTCGGGCGCCATGTCAAACCGGTCAAGGTAGCGCTTGAGCAAGCTCAGAACCCCGTCGAGGTCCTTCTCCGTCATCGCGCGCAGGCCCTTGGTCGCCGTGTTCTCCGGCAGCGCATACTTGCGAATCTGGAACGCCGGCTTACTTCCTGCCGGCAACGGGCTGAAGCCGCAGTCGTTGAGCTTCTGCCAGTTGATGGAGCGATGGAAGTAGCGGCACGTGCTGACGGGCTTAGGCAGGACGATGCCGGCCGTATAAAGCCCCTGCCAGATGCCGTCGAGGTTGCTGATGCGGGTCACCTCCTTGATAAGCACGGGGGCGAGGCGCTTGCCACGCAGCTTCTTGTGTATGCAGAGGAAGTTGACCTCGGAGCACATGACGGTCTTGTCGCGGACGCGGAGGCGGACGGGGACGGCGGAGATGAAGGCGACGAGCTTGCGGGACTCCGAGGCGCGGACGCCGACGTGGTACTGCTTTTTCCAGCCGGGAGCCATCATGGCCCTGCGCGACGTTAGCTTCAGCGTGCAAGGGCCCATGGAAGAGCGCATGGCGGTGGGTTGAGGGCCGTGTACCAGCGCAGGATGGAGGGCGAGTAGTTGAAGCGGAACATGGCCTCGTCGTCCTCGACGTAGTGGCCGTTCAGCAGCTCGTACACCTCCTTGATCTCCTCGTCGCTATTGAGGTCCATCGTCACCCACTCGAAGCCCGCGACGAGCGGCTGCGGATCCTTGGACACCTCCTCAACCGTCTGGATCCTGAGCGGGCCCTCCTCGATGACCTTTTCGTCCTCGCCGAACTTGGGCACGGGCTGCGTCTGCCAGAACTTGTACGCGCCCATGTCCTTGACGTTCTTGCCCGCGGCGGCCAGCCCTGTCATGATGTCCTGCAGGTTCATCGACTTGAGCATGTCGGCCGTCTGCTCGGGCGTCGGGTTCGCGCTGCCAGACGCCTGCGACACCTCCTGCGACAGGCTGGGGTTGAGGGCCAGCAGCTCCTTCATCTGCTGCGGCGTGAGCCCGCTGATGGCCTTTTTGATCTCCGACTCCTGGTCGGTGGGTTTGCCCGTCAGCAGCTCCTTGGCCTTCTTCCGCTTCGACTTCTTCTTCTTGCCGCTCGAGGCCGAGGCTCCGGCGGCGTCGCCTGCGGCCGTCGTGGGCTTGTCATTGTCGTCTTCGGACTCGATCTCGGCCTGCTTGCCCTTGAGCTTGGCGTCCGTCTCGTCGACGATGGGCTCGACCGGCTTGGACTCCTCGGGGGGCATGTTGGCTATCGTGTACCTGGCTCGTGATGTAGAGTTTGGGAAGAGAAGCTAAGGTCAACGTTGCAATAACTGGGCTGCGGGAGCGGTCTGGTGGGGGTGGTGCCTGGCGGGATGATTGGTGATTGCGGGGTTGGGAGGTGGCCTGGTGTGAAGGCTCCATCCAACCTTATACTGTAACCCCCATATTATCCTCCCGTGCCTAGATCACTATGCCTTCGACATCGTAGCATCACGAACTTTGTAGGCTGATACATTTATTGGGTTCAGAACTGTACATCATACAGGTTCATGATCATGGAGATGCAGAGATCAAGGTTGCGGGCTCCCGGGCCCTGGTCTATTCTAAGGGTTCTAGCCTGTCACTCAATGTAGGTGAACTTGACAGTTGTACCTCGTACTTGGTTAAAGATGTCGGCTGATGCTTCACGTGTAAGCAGTTCCATGGTAATCAAAGGATCGCATAATGGCCAGCGCCACCGGCGCATATCCCATGATGGGGTCGTGACCTTGACGGAGCATCAGTAAGGGCTGGCTGCAGGCAGGCAACATTACTCACCTCCGTATGGGAACAGCTCTTGTCGGATGATTATGTCTGGACTTGACCTCCACGTGGTTACGAAAGCATCTTTGCCTTTGCGGAGCGTTCGCTGTTCCTTCCATGCCTCAAATTCGCCATCATCCAGACTGCCCGCCGTCTCGTTTGCAGCGGCGCGGAAGAGCTTGTTGTCTTCCGTCCACGGTATGTCTCTATCATTTTTCGCATGCACCATGCTGAGGCGCAGCCTTGTCTTGGTGTGCCGGACGATGTTGGTCAGCCGGTCCGCGGAATGCCACTTGTCAACAATGAATCGATCGAGCAGCCGGACGAAAGACGGCCAGGCAGCAAACGGGCCCAGGAGCGGAATGAACCCGCCGATGCGATAGCCGCTCAGCATTGAAGCCAGGTCGCCGAAGCCAGCAACGAGGACGATGCCGGCGAATTCGACACCCTTGAGGGCATATATCTCCGCTACGCCGCTGACGACGGCGGTTCCGAGACTGTGTCCGAGGAGGACAATTTTGCTTGACGGAATACCAGCCACATTGACTGCCCACTCAACGAGCGTGGAAGCGTCTGAGATCAGGCCTTTCTCGCTGGGAACGCCCGTGGAGTGGCCAAAGCCGCGGTAATCGATGGCCACGACGTGGTATGATGAAGTATCCGTCAAGGCGTGGTAGGTATCTGGCCTTACCGCCTGCGCTATGTGGCCCGCGTTCTACCAACTGTAAGCTGTAATTACCAAGGAATCCATGTTGGTTGGGGTCCAAACGCACCCCATGAACTGTGCGTTGTCAGCTTGATGGACCGCTCAAGGAATCACGGCTCAGCCGACCAGAGACGTACAGTAGAGAATGAGCCTCGCTTCCGGGTCTTCCTTCAGCAGCCGGAACGATTCAGTCTCTGCAAAGTTTGGAGACAGCCCCGGCTGCTGGTTCGCGAGTGAGGCTTCATTCTTCAGATACAGGGGCAGTGGCAGAATGTGCCACGCGTAAACGCTCTCTCCATCAGGCGTGTCTAATGTGAAGGGCGTCACTTGATTGGCTGCCCAAATTCAATCAGCGCGTGTCTCCCAGACCTGGGCTCGCGGTGTTGACGAACTGGCGAATCCCCAACTCTCGGGGCAGTTGACGTCCGACCACAGCAGGGTGTTTATCTTGTGGGCGTACAAGGCGCTGTGCTCCCAGCGTGAGACACTCCAACTGTCATACGGCTTTGCGCAACTCGACTACTCACTGTCTTTGGAAGAAGGGCGTCACTAATAGGCCGAGGAAGACGGTGTAAAAGGCAAAGGGGGCGGCAACGACAACGATGCCAGTCCACAGCAGGGGGTGGAGCGGCACAGCCATGGCTGCAGCTCAGTGCCGCGTCCAAGCGCGTGACGTCTTACGAGAACGGCAATGGACACTCAAGCGAAGCGATATTGCGCAGAAGCAAGTATGGCGAGATGGAACATCAATCGATACGGAGCAGTGTTCGTATATGTAGGTATGCGAAGAAGCCGTGAATCGCGCTGGTTCACGAGGCAAGCGTCAGCTTCGCGGGTACCCAGACACCAGCATCAATTTGCGGCATCAGCAGGTCACTTGGGCGACCCCTCTGGTGGGCGGCTGACTAATAGCAGAGCCTCCCAGCAACCTCACTGGAGGGACCCTGAGTCCACCAGCGTAGCCATCGCTCGCGTGTAACGCGTCTTTCTGTGCGACGTCGGGCAGGTTCGGACAGAAGACGCCTGAACCAGAGACTCGTGAGGGACACCCTCATCTCCAGAGAGGATACGGGGGCAATCAACGAGGACCGGTGAGCGAGTCGGCGAGGCCAATAAACCCTGCCGCCGTCTGAATCACCTGTTAGCTGCTTTTGCTGTCTCTGCCAATCCGGCAACCCCCATTTAGGTGCTCCGACGTGAGTAATACATAAGAGCTGTGCCTGTATTATTACTCCGCCTTGATCCTCCAGGCCAATCACGCGCCGCACCTCGACGACCTCGACCTTGACCTCGACCTTGACCTCGACCTCGACCCTCCTTCTGCACCTCGCAGCCGCTGCTTCACTCATTCGTGTCATTCACGCCATTCGCTCCTTCTGTGCACCAACCGAGCGCCTCACGTGCGACGGCTCCAGCGAGCGCCGCTCTTCACCACCGCCTGCGCGTTTCGCATGGCGCCCTTATGATGGTCTGCACGCCTCCCCCCGCCGTCTAGATCGAACTCTTCAGCCCACTCGTGTCGCCGGCGCCCGTCGCGATGGAGAGAAAGAGAAAGCTCCCGCCCCGAGCGGCAGCTCGCGAGCAGGCTGCCAAGAAGCGAAATGTCACGCCTCGCGAGCAATCGTCGACTCCAGCGCCTATAGAGCCCGTCCGCGAGCCTACGCCGCCTCCTCCACCACCACCGCCGCTGCCCACGTCGATCCAGGTCGGAAAGCCGCTGCCCACAGTGGAGCATGCGCAGCCTGCCGACCTGTCGTCCAAAGAATACCAGTCCATCTCCGAGAGGTAAGCGTGTGGTTCCGTGGGCACAGCGTCCTGCCAAGAGCACCGCGACTGACTCTATCCTGACAACAGCGGTGTCCTCGCCGAGTCCCTCTCCCGCTCGCGCCAGAAATGGATCAGCGAGGGCCTGTTCGAGAAGTACTGGACCAAGCCGTACAAGCGCAAGGGCGTCCTCCACGAGGACCCCAAGAACCCTCCCAAGGATAGCATGACCAAGGTCGGCACCGTCACCATTACGATCGAGCCGCACATTGTCGAAGCCACCATGTTCGCTGTCAAGGCGTCCAAGCTTCCTCCCCAGCAGCAGCCACAACAGTCCGAGAAGCAACAGCAACAGCCACCGGGGCATCAACAAAACTCGGCATTACAGGCACAGCCCAAGCAGCAGCCGCAGCCGCAGCCGGCTCCCGCGCGGCCTGTGCTACAGTACGGGCCTCCCAATGGCTCGATGCCTCCTCCACCTACGCCGCCTTCAACAGCAGTTGCCACTCCCACCGCCGGGGCGGCCACTCCCAGGCTTGCACCACCTAGCCCTGCGACAAATCCGTCTCAAAGCTCACAATCACCTACACCACAGCCACGACCACCAGTTCCAGCAGCCCAGGTACCGAAAGCAGCGTCCCCTGCACCGGCGGTCAATAGTGGCACCTCATCTGCTAGCCCCAGCATCCCGCCTCGGCCTTCTCCAGCGCCATCACCTCTGTCTCAGGCGGCCACACCACGGGCAGCAGCCAACCGGCCGCCATCAAACCCTCCTCCCAGGCCAGCCTTCTCACCTCCGCCGGCCAATACTCCGTCGACGCATCCTGCGGCCCGGCCCCCGGTGAACGCTGGCCCGGCTCCGTCGACGACAGCAGCTAGACCGCCGGCACCAGCTGCGAGCGCTCCAGGCACTGCCGCACAAAAGCCAGCTTGCAATGACCCGGTCATTGCGCTTCTTGCCCAGAAGGCTTGCGGAGACCCGGAACTCCGCGAGTTGATGAAGAGGGTGGCAGCTGGGCAAGCCAAGGATGGGGAGTTGGCAAAGTTTCAGAAAATCATTGATCAGCTGAATGCGGAATATAAGCAGAGAGGTGGCCAGCAAGGACCGTCGGCGGACAGGCTGCTTGTGGATGGCCGGACCGTCAAGTACTTTGCAGATGAGGTACGGACGATTCTGGACATTGTCCTGGCCTCGAATCCACACCAGAAATCCACTGAGTTGCGGCCGCCACCGCGGAGCGACCCCCTGGTCGTCCTTCTCGTCAAGACGGCGCTGGAGGACCAGAGGACGAAGGAGATGATTCGCCGAATTGCTGAAGGACGACCTGGCTTCACCGACGCGCAAGATCTCAAGGAGATCCTCGACAGACTGCATCGGGACGCAAAGACTGTTCCCAAGGGTCCTCCTCCCGTCCCTCAACCGACACCAGCGAAGCAGCCGGTGCCGAACGGGCTGCCCAATGGCCATGCCAAGGCCGCCAATTCTAATACTGTGCAGCATGCGAACCCTCAGGCCTTACGTTCAAAAGGGCCCCCGCCTGTTGCTCGGCCAGACATCTCAGCTGTTGTTTTTGACCTCGGCAATGGAGACCGGTATCTGTTTCCCAAGTATAGTATCCTGGAGTTTCTACCGACGCAATCTGGACAACAGGTGGTGGCGTCGTTCCTGATCGTTCGCAAAGGCAGCATCTCGGACTACGGAGGAGACCCAACTCTGGACTATTATCAGCCCCTCACAATTCGCCTCCAAACAAGCACTGGTCGCCATTTGGAGAATCTGGCCAGGGTCGTCGCGCCACAAGACGAAGTACGACGATACATGGATGATGTAATGGACAACATGACCCGTGCAGAGTACATTTTGTTGGCCATGCGACTGCCCCGCTTCGAACGGGACAGTGAGCAGGATGCGGCTGCCGCTATAGATGACCCAAAAACGAACAGCTCCACGCCCAAGTCTGATGCAGAACCAGAACGCAGCCAGGTCCCGAAGCCTGGTGTACTCTGGACTGCGGGTCCGGCCAACAAGCTGTTAGACGCGTCTGATACAATCAAGTTCCGAGATCCGGAACAAGAACGCCAGACCAAATACGAGCAGCTCATTCGATCTGTTGCGGCGAGGGACAGGGAAGCTATTTAGCGATGAGCATTACTGGTGTTGGAGCCTGGCGCAAGAATTGCACTAGATACTATGTTTGATACGAATTGTTGTCGCGAGGGAAGCTTCATGGACGGACCGGACGTGTCTGGACGCCGGAAACGGGACCTGGGAGTATGGAATCATGGCTGGGAGACCCAGGAAGTTGGCGAATGCTGAGTATAACTTTGAGTTCATTGTGAGCGACTGACTTGAATACCATATTAAGTACCTAGCTATGCGTTGAAGAGGCGCCGCATCCACCAAGTTGCGATGCGCTGTTATTTCGTTCATTTCACATACATCCATCTACCGAACCAAAGAGCTCATCCACGTGTCTTGACCCGATTGGAACCTGAACCTCGCCCAGCACAGTCCTCATTAGCATTCAGCCTGCTCACCGTGGGTGAACATGAGTTTGCGTCTCTCAGAGCTCCTCATCTTGCCACAGAATCTTGAATTTCTCCTCGACGTCAATGTTACTGATCTCGACCAGGTCCCGAACGACCAGCCATGGGAGGTCGCTCAGGAACGCCGGCATGCTGTCCCAGCCGCTGGCGTCATGGAGGAGGCCGATGAGCAGCTAATGGCCACGCATTAGCTCTTGCAACGGCACCGAGGTCTGGCGGTTGGCCTACAATGTTGTCCATGAGGACTTCGAAGGTCGGGGCTTGGACGACGGGCAGCCACCAGTCCTGGATGCGGCAGGTGGTCTTCAAGTGATAGGTGGCGGTGCGTAAGGCCTGGAGAGCCTGCTTTATGTTATCACCGCCGTCCGTGGCGCGTCTGCCCGAGGGTGTTTCGTACCTCGAGGTATTCGGCTCGGGTGAGCGTCTTGTAAAGAGGCTTCTGGGCGTACACCAGACCGTGCCACTTGTCCTGCCGGGGCGCGTCAGCACAGGCCGCACCCGCTCGTCACGCATACAGCGGGAAAGTGCCTCACGATGGATGCGTTGAAGAAGTTGCAAGCGGGCGGCACGAGGTTCTGCAGCTTCATCTGCCCCTTGACCACGCCCTGGAGCAGGTTCCCCAGGATCGTGGTGTGGACGGGCCACACGGCCATCTCGTTCTGGAAGAGCAGCTTATGCGGCGCGGCGAAGGAGATGTTCATCTGCCGCAACGACTGCGTGCCGTTCCAGCCCCAGCGGCCCGTTGCGGGCATGGGGAAGACGCCGTGTGGGTTGAGCTGCCCGGCGGCGGGCTGGATCAGGTGCCCGGCGAGGATTGCGGCGAGGGTGCTGAGTAGGTTCACCATGGTGTACGGCAGCCTGGTCGAGACTTGGATGTGTTGTGCAAGACGCGCGACTGCGGATGGAAGACTCTGTTGTTTACGTTTACGAGCTCGCTTCGCTAGGTCGACGATCAGGCAGACCACACAGAATAGACTTTTGTGTGCGGCGCCCGGAAGTCTTCATGGTGCGTCTAGTGATGAGGGCAGTACACCCTGGAGTGGCATCAAAACACTCTAGCATGACGAAAATCATTAGGCCCAGGTGGCTTCTACACTACATGTCTGCTAGAAGATTCAAGGCGACTCCGGCCGGCCTCTGCAAAGGGGCGAACCGAGCATGTCCATGTACGCGTCCGCACTCGACCATTGCTTCGGCCAGGCGACAATCCCTACATAAATAACAACACGGGCGGCTTCCAAAACATAACTCCTCTCCTTCTTTTGCATAGGTATGAATAGAGACGCTAGGGAGGTGAGTTGCTCCTTTATTGTTCCCAGAGTCGCAGAGTACACGAGCCTCGGGGGATGCTACATGCCCGCCGCACCAGATCACAGTACAGTTCAAAATAAGGTACAAGGCGGCCGACTATCCTTCTAGGAATCATTCTAGAGAGAGGCCGCCAACTGCATGTTAGAACCTTCGTGGTGCCACGACAAAAACAACATGAACTCTAATGGTGCTGGCGTTGAGCCCCTGGGACGCCAGTCACTTCCACGTATTAAAACATTGACCAGCACTGCCACTGGAGTTTATTTATCTCTCTTCCACACACTCGGACCCCTCCCTGGATACTGAGAAACGAACGGCTCGCAGCCATGAAGCTCAGCATTCTGTGTTTGATTCCGGGCTTGCTCGCCCTGGCGTCTGTTCCTCGATCACATGCCACCGGATCTCGAAGCATCGTGCCGCTGGCGGAACAGAAGGAACCGCCGTCATGCTCTGCAGCGCGTGCGCGCCTGTCATCACACCTGTCTGTGAGGGCGAGTGACGACGGGTGGGACAAAAAGCCACCCTTCATCCAAGCCATCGAAGACTGGTTCCGGTCCAACAGCCCAGGCAATGCCGGCAGTTGGCCTGGCGATTCAGCCTCCCCGATCCATCCCGGTAACTATGGCCATGCCAAGGGAGTGCCGCAGTGGGGTGGCCATGAGCCGCCCATTAACGACGAGGACTTCTGCACTGCTGTGAGGGCCATGGCGTGGATTGCCCGGAACATTATTCCTGACACGGAGCAAATTCGGCCGGAGACGTGCGATCAGATTGTAGCAGGCGTGTGCAAGCAAAGGGGCGAGGCAGTGGTAAGTGTCGAATCCAGGTCCCTCGGCTCAAGATATCCCTGATACTGACCGTTTTCCAGATCGTCCTTCGGATGATGATGTCCTGGCAGAAGCTCCTGGCAGGCTTGAAACGGCAGCTGTACTGGACTCCAGAGTTGAGCTCCCAGATGCACTGCGCGCTGTGCTACAAAGAGGTACGTGGCCGATCGCTGAGCAGTCGTCCTGGACATTGATGCTGACGTTACTGCTGCTGCAGTATAGCATCGAGGCTGCCAACTGGCTCATTTCACTGCGTAAGCAAGCCGCCAACTTCAAAAGGGACGATGAGTTTCGCAACATCATGTTCAAGCGTCTCGACGAGCTCTTTGAGGCTCACCGTGTAAGTCCGCCCCCCTGTGACTGCGACCCGGGAGCTACGGGTAGCGAAGACTGACTGCGACGCAGGACGTTGCCAAGCTGCTACACGACCGCCGCAGCGGGTCGTTGATCCGCACGAGAATCCCCAAGAACGACCGGTCGGGTATGGCCGACAAGATGCACAAGCTGCACGGCAAGCTGCCGGGCGACGACCTGCGAAGATGGATCCAGGGGGGCGACCCTGCGTATCCGCGCGTTAAAGGAGGGCTCTTCAAACGTGCCAAGATTGCGTGGGCGTACAAGAAGGAGAAAGAGGATCGCAAGAGGGCCGTGAGTGCCGACGAGGGCGCTGAGCCGGACCACAAGGGCCTGGTCAAGAGAGACGCCCCGGCCAAGACCAATTCATCACTCGAGGTCAGGCGAGCTTCCGGGAATTGGCGCTTCGGGGGGCCTTGGTACTTCAACGCCTCCTGGTTGAACGTCAGCACGGCCGCCCCCAGATTCAACGTAACCCCCAACCTTACCGTGGCTTCCATCCCCACCTCGAAACCGCGGAACACGCCGGTGCCGCCAACTGCCAAGGGCGGCCAGAAAGACGAGGACCACAAGGAAAAGGAGGAGGAGGGGGTCAACCTCCTGGACGGCAAGTGCCATATCCGCAAGTGTGGATTCCGCGAGCGCCTCGTCTGCTCGTTCATGGGGTGGGACTACTGCGTCTGCGGGCCGGGGTGCACGCAGGCGGACGCGCATCTGCTCTTTGACGGGGTCGACGACGAAGACGAAGACTAGGCCAATTGATCTGGATGTGGTTCAAATTGGAATGGAAGGTTGGAAAGGGATGAACCTGGGCAAGAGGAACGGGGATATTAAAGGGGAAGGGGGAACGAGTGGTATCGGTTCTGGTGTCGTTTAGGATTGACTTGAGGAATATATAATATGCAAGGGCAGATGAGTTACTACCATCTAATATAGTACCGATATGATCAAGAGAGCCTACGAGGCATGTGTTGAGAGGTTTGTTGCAGACACACGCATGTCTTTATTTACACTCACTGGCTGGCCAAACGAGTACCTTTTCTACTATATTCCCTATACTCCCTTTTTATCCGACCAAAGGTATGCTTACACGTGCCCATAGAGATATACGTATACACAAATAGTGGGATTCTATTTACCCCTGTTGTGGAAATGCTATCAAGAAGCCGGTGTTGGTAGCGAAGACGACGGCATAGTGCCGCACTGCTGCATGAGAGTAGTCCATCAAGTCCGGTACCGTTTCCCCAGGAAGAACTGCGTAACCCGCCGTCAGCATTGCACATGAGCAAATCGGGTGTCCTTTATTTTGTGTCTGGATTGCCTTTGACACGCATTCGACTATTCATTCAAGCGAACCTTTGAACTAAAAGTAAATCCCTGCTGCCGCTGGCGATGCTCATGTCTCGCATCGTCGGCGCCCTTTTGGGAGCGGCCTGCGCCTTCGTTTCAGTGGACATTTGCACTCCGCAAACAAACAAGGACAATGGCTTCCCGCCGTTGCTCGACGCGACACTCGAGGAGCTCCGGTCAGGACTCGACGCCGGGTCGTTTACCAGCGTCGACCTGGTGCGCGCCTACATCGCCCGTATCGAGGAAGTGAACGCAGTCTTGCGACCCGCCACTGAGCTCAACCCGGATGCCCTGTTGATCGCGGCAGAGATGGACCTCGTACGGAGAGTCGGAGGTGTGCGCCTCGGCCCTCTGCACGGCATACCCGTGCTCGTCAAGGACAACATCGCCACCGATGACAAGATGAACAATACGGCCGGGTCGTACGCCCTCCTGGGAGCGAGAGTCAGGGAGGACAGCACCGTCGTCGCCAAGCTGAGACGAGCCGGCGCCGTCATCCTGGGCAAGACGAACCTCTCGCAATGAGCCGACTGCAGAGGCAACGTTAGCTCCGGCTGGTCCGCGTACGGCGGCCAGACGCTCGGCGCCTACTTCCCCGGCCACGACCCGTCGGGGTCCTCGTCTGGGAGCGCCGTTGCGTCGTCTCTGGGTCTGGCGTGGGCGTCGCTGGGCACTGAGACCAGCGGGTCGATATCCCATCCCTCGCACCTAAACAACATTGTCGGCATCAAGCCCACCGTTAGGCTCACCTCTCGATACCTGGTCGTCCCCATATCCGAGCATCAGGATACCGTGGGGCCGATGGCGAGGACGGTCAAGGATGCCGCATATCTGTTATCGGTCATTGCCGGCCGGGACGTGAACGACAACTACACGCTCGCCAGCCCCTTCAAGGACGGTTTGCCCGACTACGTGGCGACGTGCAGGGAGTCAGGTCTTCAGGGAAAGCGGATCGGTGTGCCGCGCAACCTGGTGGACTGGGGCGTCGATGCAACATCGCTGCCGGCGTTCGACATCCTTGACGCAACTCTGGACCTGCTTCGGTCTGCCGGCGCCCATATTGTCGATGACATCGTCCTGCCTGGTGTCGAGCTCGTGCTCAGGAAAGATAGTACACACCGCTTCAAGGTCAGCGGGGCTGACTTTCTCACTGACTTACCAGACTATCTCGCGAGACTCAGGACCAACCCGAACAACATCACATCCCTGGCCGAGCTGCGAGTATTCACCATGAAGCACCCACTAGAGGGGTATCCAGAACGGGACGTCTCCGTCTGAGACGCGGTCCTGGAGCAAGGAGTGGACAACACGGACCCGAGTTCTGGGGCAACTACACCAAGCAGCGCTACTACACGGGCCACCTGGGTCTCACCGGCACGCTCAGGAACTATTCGCTCGACGCCATTGTGATGCCCACGCCCTACTCTTACCTGATGAGCTCGTCCCTCGGGACCCCCGTGGTGACGGTCCCGCTGGGGAGGGCCCCGGACGACACGCCGGTGCGGAAGTCGGAGTACGGGGACATGAACAGCACGGCGCCAAACCAGCCGTTTGGCCTGGGCTTTGCGGGCGACCTGTATAGCGAGGAGACGCTGATCGGGATGGCGTATGCCTTTGAGCAGAGGACCCTGGTGCGCAAGACGATTGAACCTTATATCCAGCCGAGCACGGAGCTAGGAGATGTGGTGCGCAGAAGGTCAGGAGAACAAGGCGATTTCCAGGCCGTGGAGTTGAAGAGGCGTAGGTGATAGAAGTATAGGGTAGCAGGTACATCCAAACTGCAGGCACGGCACAAAGCATGTGGTTTGATTGTGAATTCAATAAGGGCAAAACAATCCTCGCTCCTCAAGCATGCGGTTCCGTGAAATGCTGTAAAATTGCGTTCAAGTCGCGACACGGTGAGACGCAGCCAATGCTAGGCACGTGTTTGACTTCCATATCTGTGGCGTCTGTTGCGCGTGCCCTCCAGTGTACATGTACCTCGTACCAGTGACGTACGACAACGAGGCAGCGCTGAAACCATGTCATCACAACACTTCGACAAAACATAATCCCCCAAGAATCTCCTGCTACAATCGCCGATGCTGGGTATGAGAGACTGCTACACCAAGCATTGGAAGCGATGAGAGCCGAATAGGCCGCTCAACATGGGCCAGTCACAGTCAGACGAGCAGCCGCGCCGGCGCTCGCACGAGGAGCTAGTACACGAGCTCGTGAGTCGTGAGCCTCGTTCGCCGCGGCGACACCCCGTGGCAGATGCTGATTCCGCGTTCCCAGGCGCTCCGGTTCAAGGACAAATGCTTCACGTCACTCGAGTACTACTGCCTCAAGGACGTCTTCAAGGGCCTCGCCGACCAGCAGGGCTCCGTGCGGTACCTCAAGGAGGACACCGTCGCGCGGTACCTGGAGATCCCGGATGTGCTCGGCGCGTCGCCCGTCGTCTTCCAGATGGTCTCGTACCTCGGCGCGTTTCCGTTCCTGGAGGACGCGCCCGTCGTGCTGGAGCTGCCGCAGGTCATCATGGTCGTCGTCATCATGACGGAGCGGTACCGCCGGGTGCTGGCCAAGGGGGCGACGGACCGCACCAAGCTGCTGTTCAAGAGCTTGGCCGTGTACGACCGCAAGGCGTCGGAAGCGGGAGCCGCGTCGCCGTCGCCCGAGCCGGAGGACGTCAAGGGCGCGGCGGGAGCCGAAGCCGGAGGCTTTGCCGTCGATGCCCCCGCTGACGATGATGAGAACGGGGGTGACGACGATGACTTGGTGCTGACCGCTTATGAGCTCCTCGACATCGCAGATGCAGTCAGACAAGGCAGCGCCCCAGAGTTTCACAGTGCCATGATTCCTACTGACAATTTCCGAAAACTTTTGATGCTGCTCCTCCTGGCTGCTCCGTTGGAAGGCCAGGAAAGCCTCTCGCAGTACTCGAGCCGGGTGTCGGGCGAAGAGCTCGACGGCCTGCGCTCAACGGCCGAGAACATCCTCGCCGCATTTGTCGACGCCGAGACGTCCCCGGGGATCCGCTACCGGCACTTCAAGACCATCATCCCCGTGCTGTGTCCCAACCTCTTCAACGGGTTCAACGGCCTCTTCGAGCACTTCCTCTTCTCCAAGAACCTCGACTTTTCAAGACACATCGATGGGCGGGGGGCCTCGGTGAGCAAGCCGCCGCCCCAGATTGCGCAGCCGCTGCTGCCGGATAAGGGTGAGATCCTCAACGACCACGTGCTGTCGCAGATCTCCATGTTCCTCCCCGGCTCGTCGCTGTTCCGGCGGGTGCGGCTGCTGTACTCGGGCAGCCACGCGGGCTTCTCGATGGGCAGCTTCGAGACCAAGGTCTTCAACTGGCGGGCCCCGACGCTGCTCCTCGTGAGCGGGACGCGCCTGGGGGACGTCCCGGACGGCGGGCAGGAGTCGTCGTTTGCCGAGTCGCTGCCCACGAAGCGGTCCCCCCACGGGAGCAAGTCTGACCGCGTCACGTTCGGGGTCTACACAAGGGAGCCCTGGAAGCACACGCACAAGGAGTGTTTCGGCGACTCGGAGACTGTGCTCTTCCAGCTGGAGCCCATCCATGACGTGTTCCCCGCGTCGACCATCAACACCGACTACATCGCCTTGACGAAGCCCCCGGGCAACAAATCCTGCCTATCCTTTGGCTGCCCCCACCCCAAGCCCTCCAAGTCCCACCGCAGGGACGAGATGTTCTCCCTGGGCGCCGTGTCCCTGCTCCTCAACGACTCGTTCGAGTTTGGCGTCTTCAACCACGACTACCGGTCCCGCGGCGGCGCGTTCCACACGAGCCTGGCACGGAAGCACGACTTCCAGGACCGCTTCCGCATCGAGCGCCTCGAGGTCTGGGGCTGCGGCGGCGACGAAGAGGCCAAGGCGCAGGCGCAGCGGTGGGCCTGGGAGGAGCGCGAGGCCGAGGCCCGGCGCAAGATCAACCTCGGGTCGGGGGATATCGAGGCGGACAGGGCGTTGCTGGAGATGGCCGGCCTGATCGGTGCGAACCGGAGCGGCGGATCGATGGCGTAGAGTCTTGTATTTATGCCAAATGAGCGGATCGTGTTGATACATGTCTTGAATGACTTGACCAGAATGTACAAGAGTAGGGCCACAATGCCAGGATAGCATCCACCGTGAATATCGTACATGACTTTTACAAAACCAGCCTCCCAGACGCCGTCCAACATGGTGATTGCCGCCTGAAATGGTATCTATTTCTTCGATTCCTCGTCTGTCGACTTGGGATCCTCCTTTTTCTGTGACGCAATGACCTCGCCAATGGCCCCCAGGGAGCTCTTGGGGTTGCTCTTCTTTGGCTTCTTGTCGTCTGCCCCGACGGCCTTGGCCGCCTCTTCCTCTGCTGCCGCCTTCTCTCCCTGCGACCACAGCCCGATCTTGCCGAGGATGCCGCCCGTGCCTTGCGTTGCCATCGCCGTCGCCGTCGCCGTCTCGACCTCGCTGTCTGGCCTGGCCTGGCCTGTATGTATGCGCTTCTCCAGTCGCGCCTTCATGGCCCGTTCCTCGTCGTCGCGGACCTCGAGCTCGCGGATCCACTTCTGGCGCTTCTCCTCGGCGTCGCGCTGCTCCTTGAGCTTGCGCAGCTCGGCGCTCTTCTCGCGGTCGCGGCTGTAATACATGCTGCCGGCGACCATGGCAATCACGGTGAAGCCCTGCGCGGCGACGCGGGCGCGGAACATCTTGTTGGCCTGCCGGGAGTCGCCGCGACGGAGGGCGCGGTAGGCGTTGACGAAGGCGAAGACGGTGAGGCCGATGCCTGTGTGCGCGGGGGTCAGCAGTCAGTACAGGAGTGGGCGACTCTAGAGACGTACCGAGAGGGACGAGGGGCTCTTCTTTGACCTTCCGGACGACTTTCTGCATGGGCCGCTCGTTGAAAAACTCCCTAAAGGCCGTGTGAGCAAGTTTGTTCGCGGCGCGTGCTGCCTCTCCCAAAGGCCGGGCGCGCATACTGATTGTCGTCAAAGGACGAGGGCATCTGCCCCGTAAATGGCGGCGGCGGTCTGTCTGCCATGTTGAAGCCGTGCTCCAGGAGAGAGTCTGGCTGGAAGGACAACGGTGACGGGAGAAGGATGTTGCGAAGAGGTTATCATCAGATCATGTCGTGCAGCATCATCGAAATCGGGCTCCGCCAATGGAAGCCAAGCCCCCACTGGCATACCGGCTAGCGGCATCTTCGGGTGCTTGTTTGCAGTGGAGCAGGTACGAAGCAGGCTACGAGCACTGGTCACCCACTGATGAATTTCCACCAGGCAGGTTACCTGAGCTTCCACTAATAAGCTCCTTCGTAGCAACTACGCGCTTCCACGAACCTCGACTTTCCAACATCGCCATCTCGATCCGACGACACGTACTCTGCAACTACGCCACGCGGCTTGCGGACCGAACGCCTCGTCTTGTTTGAGTACTTTCCCCGCCCGCATACCATCGCCGAGCACGAAGTTCCACCTGCTGCGCGGCGCCCACAGTGACCACACCTCGCAGCCCGCTCCCACCGCTAAGATGCTGTGAGCCTCACCATGTGGCTATCGACACCTTCGGCCGACACCCTGACGCGGCCGCGACTGGTCGTGGCCGTCGTGTCCGCCGTGGCCGCCGCATCCGTCGGATACTACGCCTACCGGTCCAGCCAGGCGCTTCGGCCAGAGGAGCTCCCTCCTGGTGGGAACCTGCATAGGAGCAACGCGATCCGCCGCACCCGCCATACGCCCCGGAGGGATGACACACGTTCCAGCTCATCCTCGGAGGCCCCGGGCGACGAAAATGTCGAGGCCAACAACCAGCTCCCCGCAGGCGAGGCGGAGACGGTCGCCGAGGAGGAGTGGTGGAACGACCCGTCTGGGTTCCCGCCGTCGCAGCGCGCCGGCCATAACATCGTGAACCTGCTTTTTCGGGTCTCCGAGGACAACGCGAGGCGCAACGGGTGCGTCCACAGGGGGTGCCAGTGTAATGCATGCGGCATGGTCCCGATACGCGGCGTGCGCTACCGATGCGCCAACTGCGCCGACTTTGATCTGTGCGAGACTTGCGAGACCCAGGGGCTCCATATCAGGACGCACATCTTCTACAAAATCAGAGTGCCCGCGCCGCCGTTTGGTCCCAGGCAGATGCAGCCGGTCTGGTACACGGGCGACCCTGACACCTGCCGGCGTAATCTGCCGCGGGGGTTGATTGCGAAGCTGTCGAGGGATACGGGTTTCGAGCGGCCGGAGCTGGAGGCTTTTTGGGAGCAATGGACCTTCATGGCTAACTCCGAGTGGAGAGAGGACCCGGACGAGCTGGGCGTCGCCATGGATCGCAAGACCTTTGAGCGGTGCCTCGTGCCCACGGGCGGCTCTCGTCACGCCGCGCCGAATCTCATCCACGACCGCATGTTCTCCTTTTACGACTCCAACAACGACGGCCTCATTGGCTTCTCCGAGTTCCTGAACGGCCTGTCCTACCGGAAGCGTAAGGACAAGTTGCGCAAGGTATTCGAGGGCTACGATATTGACGGTAATGGCTACGTTAACAGGCGAGACTTTCTCCGCATGTTTCGAGCATACTATGTTTTGTACAAGCAGATGCACAAGGACATCCTCGACGGACTCGAAGACCAGCTCCTCGCTAGCACAGAGGCCCAGCAGCTGGTGACGAGCCGTCAGCCGCTCAGCAGCCTCTTTGGCCGAGAGGGGAGAGTGCCTGCTGCCGACGGCGATGTGCGATTCGAGGGCAAGACGTACCATCAAGACGGCAGCATCGACGTCGACGATGGCTATCAAGGCGCCACCGTCGAGGACCGCGGCGACACGGCGAGCCGCGAGGACATCCTGACGAGCCTGTTTGCCTACGACACTGAGCATCGACCTCGTCGCCGGTTCGTTGCCCACAGAGACGCAGATACCAACTGGCGCACTGTCCGGCGACTGAGCGGCAACGACACAGACCGGACGTACTGGGTGACTCTGCTGGAGCCGCCGACAACCCTCGACGGGCTCCCCGAGATTATAGCGCGCAACAATCACCCAGAGATTGAGGAAACCGAGGATGAGGCTGACGGCCAGGAAGACGACGATGGTGATGACGACGAGCGCGATGACGCCAATGGGCACCAACGCGACGCCGACTCCGCCGCCGGCGCAGCGCAAACAGACAGCGAGCGCCGGGCTAGATTTCTCTCTCAGGCCCGCCGTCAAGCACCCAAGCTGGAGAAGCAACGCCGAGATATGGCGCGGGGCCAGCTGCACGAGAGATGGAAGAGGCGCCAGTTCTACCTCGACGAGGAGGAAGGTGGTATGGCCCCAGAGGACTGGGACAACGACGAAGACATACTCGTGCACCTCAACAAGGCAGTTGAAGACGCCAAGTCGGGCGGCCAAGCAGCCCCGTCAATCACCCGCTCGCGATCAAGCTCCAAGGTTCGGTTTGCAGAAGACGTGGATGACTACGACATCCGGTCCAATCCGTCGACATCATCCAGAAGCGTCCCGGAGCGATGGGGAGGCATGGACATTCCAGACGCCGAAAAAGACGCGGGCAAGGAGATTCTCTACCAGGTGACGCAGCAAGCGTTCAATGAGCTGCTCGACACCATCTTTAAATGTGTCGAAGATCTGGCAGTCGAGGCGGCGGAGACGAAAGAGCAGCGGGAAAAGTACAAGGAGGAAATCGAGGCGCTCGAGTCAGAAGACGAGAATGATGAGGCTGGGGAACCTACACAGCCCCTGGGCCGTGCCTCCGAGAGGTCCGCCGAGGACAAGACCCTGGAGGAATTGCTCTCAGAAACCGGATACCAAGTCGTGCCAGTACCAGATGCACCGCGCAACGCGGTGGAGCTCGACTATTCGATCAATCTCTCCGACTATACGATACCTTCGGAGACTTCGGTCAGTGGAGACGAAGCGCCCGAGGGATATCGCGACCCCACGATGCCCCAGTTCCGTCCCAACAGCGACGCGACTCCCTACCACGACTGGAGCTCAATGCCTACGCAGTCGGCAGATGCGCTATTTGAAGATGGCGACGATAAGCACTCACGGCACGAGTCGGAGACCTCGACCGTCAGCGAGCCAACCATCGCCATGCTTCGGAGGTGGTTGATGTTGAACTCGGCAGAGGCCAAGGCCGCCGAGCGGGGCGGCTGGGGACGTCTCAGCTTCAAGGAGTTTGAGGTAATTTACAAGATCCAGGAGGGCATGGGCAACAGGCTCGACTACCTCGGCAGCTGGATCGACTTTTGCATTCCCTAGAGGAGACGGCGGAAAATTCCCAGCCGGTGGGAAGAGTGGTGGCGAGGCTAAATGCACACGGACCGGTTCTGGCGAGGAGTCGCGGGCGATGCATAGCGTTAATGGGCAGTTTTCTTGTATCACTCCCGAAGATGTGTATAGCGGAGAAAAGTGTAATATATTACCGTCCGTTCATTCCATAACAGACGAGTGGACGCGCTCTATGCCAGCACGAACTGTGCTTGGTGTTCCCAAGCCGTGCCGAGCGAGTGCTTGCTGAGAGCGGTTCGTAAACGTCGTGATGCTAACCATTTCTAGCAGCCCGGCTTTCATATCCCGAGTTTTGACCCGCCAACGCCATGCTCCGAATCAGATGCCATCGAAAAAAGCCCCCCTTCCCCCCATGAACCCCTATGAACCACCCCTATCCAGCGCCTTGACAATCACGTAGCTCGTGCCCGCGGCCAGCACGCCGATGACGAGCGTCTGCAGGGCGCCCCAGACGCCGGCGCGGTGGTTCCGCACGGCGACGTAGTTCTTGGCGTACCCGAAGGCGAGCAGGATGACGACGGTGACGGCGACGGAGACGAGCAGCGCGTCGCGCACACGGGCCATGACGAAGTAGGGCACCATGGGGATGAGCCCGCCGACGAAGTAGCTCAGCCCCATGGTCGCGCCCGAGACCCAGGCGCGGTGGCCCGTCGGCTCGTCCATGCGCAGCGCAAAGTCCATCTTGAAGCGCACCCACTGCTCGCGGTCGGCGCAGAGCTCATCGACGAGGGGCGCGGCGGCGGCCCGCGAGACGCGGTACTTGTCGAGCACGGCGAAGAGCTCGGCGCGCTGGTCGGCCGCGGGCGCGGGGGCCGCGCACTCGGCGAGCACGCCGGCG
>JALHCC010000068.1:0-100004 GCA_024340765.1 Tolypocladium cylindrosporum
CCCCCCCCCCGAGGCATTCACATCACATCTTTGTGATGCTGGGCCAGTAGCATCTCATCAGTCCCTCCCATCCACCTCCCGACCTACCCTGTAGGGGACGGCAGCCCAGCCCCGGATGGCGACTCCCGGTTCCTGCTCCCCCTGGCCTCCTCCGTCAGCTCGCTGTCGAAGATGTCAACAGCGAGGCTAGCGTCCACGAAGTCCTCCATCTCCTCCGTCACCGTCTTCAGCTTCTCCTTGACCGCAATGGCCCCCTCCGTGCCCACGATGTGCCTCGAAGGCGGATTCTCGTGCCCTCCGATGGCCGTGAGCGCATGAACCGTCTCCGTTACCAGCTTTTCTGCGGCGCCAGGCGGGAGCTTCGGGTACCGGTGAAAGATTTCGCCGCGCGCCACCTCTGGGTCGAGGGACATGCTGTCAGGCGTCGACGGCGTGGCCTCGAACTCGAACGATTCGGGGACGGCGGTCTCGAGGTCGGTGTTGAGGACGTTTACGAGCATCTCGCGGATGCTCGGCGCGTTGTTGAAGACGTCCGCGTAGGCGGGCATCTGCGGCGCAAAAGTGAGGCGGTTGGTGAGGGACTGGATCTCCTTGTTGGGCTGCACGATGGTGACCTTGATGTTGAACGGCGCAATCTCGTACGCCAGGGAGTCGCAGAAGCCCTCGAGGGCCCAGGTGGCGGCCGTGTACATGGACATGCCGGGAGTGCCAATGTGGCCGCCGATGCTCGTGAGGATGATGATGTGCCCCGTGTGCTGCGATCTCAGGATGGGGAGGGCGGCCTTGATGAAGTTGACCTGTGTGAAGAAGATGGATTCGAATTGGTCCCTGACGAGGTTCTGAGTGACGGGCGTCGTGGACAGCTCCTCGACGGTTCCGACGACGGCTGCGCAAGGGGTGACGGGTCAGCTCAAGCTCAACAGACTCCACGACGAAGGCGTCAATATTCACCCTCTGACCTGCAGCACAGCAGGACATCAATGCGCCCAAAGACCTGCACCGCCTCGGCGATGGCCGCGCCGCACGAGCTCATGCGGCCATCGCAGCGGATGCCACGGATGCGGTCCTTCCAGCCCTCGCGGTCCTTGCGCGCGCTCTTACACTCGTTGATGAGCTCGCGGAACTCGGCGCTGCGCTCGTCGTGCTCGATCTCGTGCGGCGGCAGGCAGGCGACGACGTAGTCGCCGTGGGAGAGCAGCTGGCGGGTGAGGCGCACGGCCAGTGGCGACAGCGCCGCCGTCAGGAGCCATGTGCGCGGCGAGTTGTGCGTGGCTGTTTTTGGCGATGAGCTGTCAGCGTCGGCCATGACGGATGGATGTGATTACGCTGCCGGCCCGAGGCAAAGAAAGCATGCTTCCCTGATGTGTATTCGGATTCGTATGACGGCTGAAGTGGACAGAATGGAAGGGGGCGGTAGTGGTTCAACAGCTAATTGAATGAGCTAAGTGGCTGGGAGGAGGGTTTCAAGGGAACGGGCTCAATTGAGTTTGAAGGGTTCAGCTGCCAGGAACAACAGCGACAACATGCGTTAGGTTCAGGATGCGGTGCAAGGAGGGATCAATCGCATGAGTTTCAGCTGGCGAGTGCAGGAAGTTTTCCTGCAACATAGGAGACTGACATGCAGCAGCGAGGACAGCTGGAGACGTACGGAATGAGGGGGCTGGCACGGAAGTGCGTGTAATACTCGGAGCTGCAGCGCCGGATGCAGCTGTAGGCGGCGAAGTGGCCGAGCCTCCGCCAGCGGCCCGGCTGGAGGAGCTGCTGGTCGCCATGGTCGCTTATTCCTGCTGTGCCTCATGGGTGGCCCGGGCCGCAAGATTCGACAAACACCCGACGGAAGCGAAATGCGACGACGCGAGCAGCATTGGGGAAGGGCAGGAAAGGAGTGCAGGGCCACACAGATATATTCCGTCGGGGCAGCGCAAGACGACGCACGTTTTCGGGGCCAGCAAAGAGCCCAGGGTAGGCGTTGCATCCCGCCGCCTCATCGAGCCTCGCTTCTCACTCTCAACGTCTGGGGATGGGATCGCGGGCGCGGATTGGGCGGGATGGGGCGTGTTTGCTAACGGCGGCATGGGCCCTGTCGCTTAGAGGACCTGGCCCTACTCGTACTCGCACTGCCGTCGAGACGACGAGGGACTCGACGAGTCTCGGAGAGGTGGTATCCATCCGTCCGCCCGTCCAGCCCATTAGATCTCGCGAGTGACGAATGGACGGCGGCTCATTTCACAGTGCCGAGGAGCACAGGGAAGTTCCACGACGGGCCTCAGCCCACCCATCCATCCACCACGAGGCAAGGGAAGCCAGCCGCCCGCCCGCCGCGCCGGGCGAAACAAAAGGGTACGAGTACATGATGCGGCAGATGCGAGCACCGCGAATCATACCGACCGTCCGAAGATGACGATCTCGAACAGCTCTTGGCAGAGCGTCGCGGCAGTCGTGCGAACGTGGTGCCATGTTGCCCCTCTGGCTGGCAGTCTAGCGAGGTGTGAAGCCCGCGACGATGGCTCGGCCTGCTGCATGCTACATCACCATGTGGACTTGCCGCTGCCTCAGCTGCACCCTGCTCAACCGCATCGCGGGCGCATCGCGGGGACGAACAGCGACACGCGGAAGAGACAGGTCACCGTGCAAAAGAGGAGCCGGCCCTGGGAGCAGCCGACGCCAGGCACGCCGTGTGTCCGGAGCCCGTTCCGCAGATAAGCCTCCAGGGGACCGGGTCGTGCGTCGCATGGGCGAGTCAGGGGGTCGCAGCGAGTACGGACTACGAACTCGGCCATCGAGACGAGAGGTGAGGCCGCCTTGGTAATGGTTGGTAGAATCTCGGCAGTCGAGCTCGGGGCTCAGACGGATATGCAGGCACCGGCGGCGCATGCACGCTGCGTGTGCCGACAGGAGAACCACCTATAACCCATATTACTAGCTCCCAGCTCAGCCCCGATTCGGCCGCTGCAGCCGTTACGTTGGGAAGCTCGGCAAGTGTCCGGGACTAGGAGCTGTGTGTGTCTGCCGCAGATGTCCATGGAGACGCGGAACCCAGAACATCCCAGAACCTGCCCGGAAGCTCCTGGCCCGTCGGTAGCTCTTCTAGCTCCATTCCGTCGCAGCGCTTCCAGTTCCACGGATCCCGTGGCGCCAGCGCTACATCCTGCATCTCGTTCTCGGTCCCATTGCGGGCTGCTGCAGATTGCCTTGGCGGCTAATCTCCAGCCGGGACGAACCCCCGATCTCTGATCCCTCGCGGCATGCGAGTGCGTACTCGTACGAGGAATACTCCCTTTTCTGGGTTTGGGGGAACCTCTCTCCGTCGCAACTGACGGCCCAATCACTCGACCTGCCGACACGTTGGGCTGCAGCCTGCATGGCGCATGAAGTCGCTCGTCCATCATTCGCCGGGAGTCGCAGCCATGTAAGAGCGCGTGGTGCCAGCTGGATGCTGCAGCCGCCTCCTCGACAAGACACCGCTTCCGCATGGGGACGTCTTCTTTAGGCTCCTCGTCTTCACGCGCGCATCTGCATGGCCGTCACGTTTCTGTCTCATATCGACACATTTAATTTGTCATTGCGCCCATCGAAAATGATAGCCGTCGTCCACGCGACCATCAAACTGCACCTCGACATTCTCAGGACTTTTCGACGCGCACCTCGCGCACGCTCGCCGGCCGCGCGTGCTCCGGCTCGTCCTCTACCTTCTTGAGCGTGTCCGTCATGCCAAACAGCTCGTCCATCTTTTCCAAGCTCAGGCCCTTGGTCTCCGGCACGCAGAACCACACAAAGATGCCCATGAGGATGTCGAACCCCCCAAACATGAAGAACATGCCCTGTCAGTCGTTGTTAGCGCCGACCATCCGTCACAGTGAGGGGCGGCACCGTCACATACATATCCAGCCTTGCCCATGGTATTCTGCATCGTAAGCACGGCTGCGACCTTTCAGCAATTACGCTCCTCCATTCCTCGGGAGGATCCTCACTTCGGGCCATGATAAAGTTAAAAAGCCACTGCACGGCAGCGGCCATGGCCACGTTCATCGCGCGCAGCCGGGCCGTCGGAATCTCACTGACGAGAATCCAGCAAGCTGGTCCCCATCCGAACTGGAAGGCACTGTTCCACGGGTTAGCTCGATTAGCGTGTAGATTGACAAGTCGATACGCACGCCGCCCAGAGGTAGATGCAGGTGATGGCCACGTATCCAAACGCAGTTACCTATCAACATTTCGCGTCAGCACTCGACATCCACGTGGCGCCTATCGCACTCAAGACCATAGCGTACCGGTTCGCCCTGTACTGGAGGCTGAACTCTACCGTAAATGCCGATGATGAACAAGACAATCGCCTGCGCACCGGCCGTCCAGATCAAACTCCATCGCCGACCGAGCGAGTCGGCGACGAAGACGAGGAACAGGGCACACGACGCCGTCTTGGCAATGCCGTAGACGCCAGTTGCGAACAGCGATGAGTCGGTGCCGTTCATACCGAGGTTCTGGAAGATCTGAGGAGCATAGTAGTTCTGCGATACGACATCGATGTCAGCTGTGTTCATCCGGGGAGGGCAAGACACAGAAACTCGGGCTACCTACAACGGCGTTGACACCAGTCATTTGCTGGCAAATCATGAGCACAATCGAGATGATGGCGCGGTTGCGGTTGCCCGGAACCAGGAACATCTCTCTCAAAAGAGTCTTGGCTGTCGCGTCTCCCGTCAACCGCCTCTCAATCTCAAGCTGGTCGGCCATCTCTTGTATTTCGGTGGAGACGTACTCCGAGTCGGCAGGGAGTCTGTGAGAGTTAGCACGGGTCCACGCTTGCCTCACCAGGCGCAGGTCATCAAATTACCCTCTCAGTCTGACGAGGATGCTGGTGGCTTGCTCCCAGTCATCCTTTCTAGCACACCAGCGCGGGCTAGACGGCGTGTCAGTGGTGAGTCACATGCAATAGCCGCTTCTGTTCAATACCTTTCTGGAGACAGGGACATTCCGACGATGAGGCATCTTGAGGTCCGTTAGCAATTGTTCCCGCTGATGTGGCTGCATCCCCATCTTACAGGGCAGGAAGGGCCTGGAGGGCGAGAGGAACGATGTAGACGGCAGGAGCAGGCACGTGCAAGAGACAGCCGTAGTTGACCCTGAAAATGTTGTGAGCCGAACACATCCACTGCCAGCAACCCCCGGACGACAACGTACCAGAAGGCCACCATGATGCCAAAGACGATGAACAGCTGGTAAAACGCTGTCGATGAACGTCGTCAGCGCCGATACCATGCGGCTTCGGATGTCCCGCGACATACAGGTCAAGCCGCCACGGATGGCCCTCGGAGCACACTCCGACACGTACAACGGGGTCAAGGTCGAGGCCGCGCCGACGCCGAGTCCCGCGACGAATCTGCCGACGTACATGACAGCCAAGGTACCGTTCACGGCCGACGCAGCCTGCAGGACAACGCCGACCGTGGTGACAGCCCCGGTCGCCACGAGACACAGCCGTCGACCGTACTTGTCGGTCAACCAAGAAGTGAAGAAGCAGGCGGCAAAGCATCCGGCCTGCAGCGTCGAGACGATGTTCTGGTCCAGGTTGGACCTCACGTCCTTGGGCTGGCCAAAGGTGCCGAACGTCTTCATGGCCGGCGTCATGGCCAGGACGCCGCCGATGGCTCCCGTGTCCCATCCAAAGAGCATGCCGCCAAAGCAGGCGGAGCACACGAGGGCGAAGACCCTCCATCCGTAAATCTCCTCGGGGTCGGTGCGCATCGCATCGTTGCGCACGATGGACCGCAGGATCTTGGCCATGACCGCCATGCTGGGCGATTGCCTCCTCCCGCTGGGGAATCGGCTCGATTTGAGATGGGAACCTGGAAGTCGGAGGCTCGTCGAGGCTGGTGTCGAGTCCGACGAGACTGTATTCCGGCTCCAACAGCTTGCGATGAGCGATGGAGATGAATAGGGAAGGAGATGATCCCGTATTGAGTGAGCTGAGGTGCCGAGTACACATGCTTATATGGGGTCTCAGGTGTCCACTGTCCGCAAGAAACCCTGGTTCTCTGAGGGGCCAGGTCCAAAAATCAAGCAGCCACGCCCGGGGACTAGCAGCGTTGCAGCAGTAAGCAGCAAGCCAAAAGCCTCTGGGGTGTCTAGCGTAGGATGCAACATGCAGAAGTGCGCCGTTCCTCGTGGGCGTGGGCGTCTTGGTTCACGTCGTCCCTCCTCCTCTCCTTGTGGTGGTGGAACGTGCGCGCGGCGAACGACCAGCACGTCACATCGGCAGGACGGTCGACACCATCTCTTCCGGCCCAAAGAAGCATAGGATCGGCCCACGGATGGCCGTCTCTCGGGGCAGATGCCCTTTACCCCTCCTGTCCTGCAGGTGCTACTCCGAGAATCTTCGTCGCCTTCAGCAGTCAGCTGAGCTGAACTCGAGAATTATCGATGTTTCCAGCGCGCAAGCCATCGCTTCATGCTGGCTGTCACGTTTTGATTCCATCAATCAGCTCGCTTGAGGCCTGCATCTGGGGATCTCGAAGGAAACGACAACACGAAGCCACTGCCAGCAAATTTGGCCTTCAGTGGTGGAGCTACAGCTTCCACGAATGGCTGCCCTCATGCTCCAGAAAAGCTTCGGCAAGCCACCTCCTTGAACCCGGCTTGGCGTTTAGAGCCACCAGGTCGTGCAACGTGGGGAAACAAGCTAGCGGACGCCTTGGAATTAGCCGTCAGCGACGACTGAGCCACCAAGTTCCAATGCGGGGGTACTGGCGTGGGGCACAGGGATCGCTATATCTGAAGGAATGTTCGCAGGGTTGACGTTAACCGACCCAATACCGTTAAACATCAGACGAACCTGGAGTTCATATGCGGCTATTCGCCTGACCATACGGCTATCCAACTTTCAAACGCCGAAATGACGCACCTCTTCACCTATCTCGCACCAGCATCCAGCCGCTGAAGGCACTGTCAACCGAACTGGCTCGCAAGTATCGGGCGTTGATTGGACAAAACGACACTGTTTCCGGGCTTGGAGCACTGTGAATGTAACTACTATAGGTACTATGATACGAGTACTTGCCTCTTCTCGCATCCAACTATGGACTACGGACTACATCCCCTCGCCGTCCATCTCGGACTTGAGCCAGCCCGGCAATGTGGGGGGCGCATCCCAACCGTCCAGGTAGCTCGACTTGGAAACACCATCCCCACTGGGTTTGGCGTAGATGGCCGACACGTACCAGACCGTCTGACCCTTGTTGACGGTATGCTGCAGAGTTGGGATGGTGGTGCGGTTCTCCACGAGGTTGGAGTTGGGATCGGCGTTGACGAGCATTGCGCGACGCGTACCCCCGGGTTCAAGGGCCTTGATGCCAACCGCCCCTTTCGAGACGGCAAACGCGCCTTCTGCGCCAGCGGCCCAGCCAGCAGGGCTATTGAGGTCGTAGTTTCCGATGATCTTGGGCGATGTGCCCTCGCACTTGTTTGCGTCATAGAGGCTCAAGTACCGTCCGTTGTCAGAGTTGACGTTGCAGATGGCGAATGAGCCGTCGGCCGTCATGACCTCACGGCCGCTTTCGATCCTGTGAATTCGAAGGTGCCAGTTGGGAGCAGCCTCCGTGGGCGGGACCAGAATTGTCTTGACTTGGACGTCTGCAAACGGCCGCCACTTTGAAACGAGAACCGACTCGCCGTCGCGGTCTTCAATGCCGGCGTAGTCCAACAGCCTCCTCGCCTTCCAATAGTCTCCGCCGTCGTCTGACAAGCCGAGCTGCGAGGCCAACGCGTATTGCTCGAGCGACAAGAGGCCCGGGGGGACTGAAAAGCCAAAGGCGCTGCTGTAGGCAAAGCCGCCGTACTTGGCGTGCGTGGCTTTCATGGGGTAGCCACAGGCTTGCCCGGACGAAAGCAACATGCAATGGCCGCCGCGGTAGCTTCAAGACGTCAGGAGGGACTCTGATCGGTGGCAACATGCGGCTCACCTCATGATGTGCCCCGGGTGCTTCAGGGCCTTTACTTTGGGGACTACGCCGCTGGACAGCTCTTCTTCCGACGTCCAGAATGGATGGTCATCCGGCACGGCGAGGCAGATGAAGGCTACGCACGCCCAGTACTACATTCATTAGCCTGATCAGGTTGGAATATGCGGAGAAGCTCACCGGACTTCCGGGACTGTTGTAGTTTTCCGTGATCTGCAGCGTATAAGCCCGTGCCCTTTGCGTAAGACATGGAGAGCCAACAGTATCCTACTCACATACATGTTCGGGTACGAGTACCCAAGGGACAGCGTGCCGCTCGCCGTCCACATGTCACCCTGCGTCTGCCACCAGCGCAGGTTCCGCAGCACCATGCCCTTGACCATGCCCCAGGTCAGCGGCGCAGGCAGGTCGACGTCGGCGTACGCCAGGGCGCCCCAGAAGGACACCATGGCGAAGCGGTACCCCACGCTGCGGCCGAAGGGTATGGCGCGGCCCTCGTCGTCGAAGTAGTGGACCAGGTCCAGGGCGGCCGCCTGCGCGCGCGCGCGGAACTCCGCGGCGCGGCTCGGGTCCTCGTCGCCGGCGATCTTGGCGTACAGCAGCTGGAGGAAGTGGATGGCGAAGCTGGACGAGTAGTAGTCCATTTCTGGGGGGGGTAAGCCGATGGGCAGAATGAAGGAGGCGCGGGTGCGTAGCTCACGGTGTATTCCCTCGGGGCCGTCGTTGGACCACCCATCGCCGCGGTAGAAGGTGTCCAGGTGCTCGATGTCGCTGTCGAGCCGCGCCTGGGAGTGCTTGCCGCCGTTCCTCTTCAGTCCCAGGTTGGCAAAGACGCGGAACCAGAGCCAGTTGGTGTTGGGCATGCTGCGTCTCGTCAGCATGCCTCGTCGGGCTGTGCATACAACCCCCGAACGCACTTTTTCTCATTGATCGAGTTTCCGAGCCAGTTCTCGACGTTCTCGCGCTCCCTTGGGGAGAAGCTGTCCCAGAACGTAGGCGCAACCGCGAGCGCGAAGCCTACAGAGACGTAAGCCCCGACCGGCAAGAAGCGTCATGTACACGCATACCCAGGGGGCACATTTCCACCATCCGCTGGTCATTGTCACTTGGGTAGCCCCAGTACTCGGGGCTCTCAGGATCGGTGCCGGCCTTGATACCTCGAACCCACCACTCGGTCCCCCGATAGTCGCCATTGCCGGCAAGCAGGGCGGCCAGGCCCCAGAGCGGCCGGCAGAGGCCCTCGACCTCAACGGCGGCCTGGTCGAACCGCACGGCCGTCCCGCCGGGGCACCTCACCCTGGCCTTTTGCGGCGAGAAGAAGGGCTCCAGGGGGTCGAGGAGCGCGCGGAGGAGCGCCTGGACGGAGGGCCGGTCCGTGATGGTGACCGCGGCGAAGGGGTGCGCGTCGTTGTAGCCCAGGCTGAGAGTCATCGCGGCAGCCGTGTAAGCTGCTCCAGCATTGATTCACAACACGATTGTTATTGTTCGACAATCGAGGGTCAGAGGGTCTATCCAGCAGAAATACAGAAACAGACACCATGTAGGCATTCACATAGGTGGGATATTTCCATTCCGCCTGCTACCGCCCCGTCATCGGCATCGCTAGCAGCAAGGGGTGGACCCCGTTCTTCGGAGCCGCAGACGGAGCAGCGCGGGGGGGCGGGGGGCGCTCGGCAGCGATTAGCACGAGGCGGGGATTAGCATGATGCGGGGATCGGCGATCCGCAGCGGGGATCGATCCGGCTAAATAGGAGGCCCCTCCGGCAGTGCGTGTAAGTGCTGGGTCTGGATTCCTGCGGCGGGGCTGATGTACGGGACTCGAAAGTCTCCTTGAAAGATCGGGGGTACTTTCGCTCGAGGAATGACGACGCAGGCCTTCTTCAGGCCGTCATGGCGCCTTGATGGTGGTTGGCTGCGCAAGAGCCGCAGACGCCACGCATGACGGCATGGACAAGGAGTGGTTCGCGTGCGGCTCGTATACAGTTCGCACAAGGGAAGCGGCAAGCGTCTCAATTGGTTCGCAAGAGCGGCTTGCACGCAGGTCGACGGCAGCTATCAGCCTATCATTGCTCGCCTTGTTCGGTTCTGGTCGTTCGTACGTACTCCTTTCGCAGTCGCGGTTTGCTCTCGATACAGTTGCCATCCGTCTGATACCGGCGAGTCCATTCACCGCTACTCGCAGGATAGGGGTGGTTGAGAAGCTGGTCTTTGCTTTTCAGATGCCAGATATTTGTCGCACGCCGCCCTGCCATGTCGCCGCCGGAGCCCCCAATGCCGACCACCAGGCCCATTCTGACCTCGGTAAAGCACGCATCATGTCTCTCCCGCGACGCTCGCCACGGGAAATCAGGGCATGCTCCTCATGCCGGGGGTCCCGAGAAAGGTTGAGTGGCAGAGGACCGGACTGGGTGGTGGCTAGAGGGCTGGCTTGACACCTGAGCGGGGTCATCGTAAACCTACTTCAGAGCCCAAGGTGCGGCCAGGGCGACGGCTGTTGGTCCTCCGGGCGTGGCTATAAATGGACAAAAGCTTGTCTTGCTGGCCAGCCTAGTCTTTCTTGCTGGGAAACTTGACTTGTCTTGCTCGGCTTTCCAAGATCCAGCACGCCAGACGCACAATCATGGAGGACCTCACGCCCATTCAAAAGGCACAGCTTCACGAGGTTGCCGATGCGATGCTCGAGCTCTACCACACGTTCGCTCGCATGCGATACCTCGACTATTCGTGGATCACAGAGGGCCCTCACGACATGGACACTCTCCTCCCAGCATGCCGCTCGGTTGGTCTGGACGCCTCCATCATCTACCTCTACAGCATCCTGCCATACGTCAGTACGGATGGCACGCAAGATGTGGAATTCGTTATGGGCGGTAAATTTGCAGACTTTCGCCTAGAATATCTCATCACCCAAGGCCGGGACCCGGTGCATACCGGCTTGGAATCGGCGGTTGTGCGCCCGTGGATGACGGCCCTGTCTCTGGAACACGCTTCCGACGGCGCCATCATCTACGATGCTCGAAAGCATTGCATAGCCATGCGTCTTGGAGGCGAAGACCCAGTAGCGACAGACGACTACGACGACTTGCAAAGCCGACCAGCCGGCGACGTCCTGCGCGCCATCATCCGCGCGTACCACGAGCTCATGGCAACACCAGGAGGCGGCCCGGTATCCGGCCCAGAGTGGCGAGAATCGCTCGTCAAGCCCCTATACCGCAAGCACGGCTGGCCCCGCGCCGACTTCGACGGCGATGCCTTCCTCATCGACCAAGCACGCGCCGCCGCCGCGTGGGTGGCGGCGGAAGAAGCAGCGGAACAGATGCAGTTGGTGTGCGAGCTCAAGGACGGCCAACTGGGCCATGAAAGACGTACCATGTGGCAGTTTAGGGACAGGATTGCGGCGGCGCGGACAGTCGACGAGGAGTGGCTCGAGCGCTGGAGGCTGTTGCAGGCGGAGCAGTGGCAGCGGCGCGCCACGAGGAACATGCGCGACGCCGCGGCAGAGGTAGACAGGCTATGTCCCAGCGGGCGATTCCAGAATCCCGAAGAGCTGCTGCTGTGCGAGCTGAGGATTCTGCAGGTGGAGTTGTGGAATTGGCGGCGAGAGGTGGAGGGTGTGCGGCTAGATGTCGGGTGGAGGAAGCAGGTCGGCGGCGACGACGTCGTCCCGCCGCGTCTTCGCATACACCTCGCGTACTTGGAGAAGCGGGAGGCGACGTACCAAAGGGCGTACGCGGCCTGCCAGGCGGACGCCGCGCTGGCCTGTCCCGGTCGAACGCTCCCCATCGGCCGCGGCCTCAAGACCTTGGGGGTGGACCTCGATGCGCTGATGAGGTTCTATGCCGCGCTCGCGAAGGACGACGAGCTGGCCGTCGAGACCGTCCGGGCCTGGATGCTCCGGCTGCCCGATGGCGCCCACAGAGCGAGGGGAGAGGCCAGGGCTGCGTTGGAGTGTCTCGAGCAGACCGTGCCGTTTCGCAGAGGACAGTGCCGTGAGGTAGCCCGACAGTTGGAGGAGCAGTAGCGGAGGACCCGGGGAGTGCGGCGGAGGAGAGCGCCATGTCGCTCCCATTTGGATTTTCTCAAAAGCAGTATAGAACCCTCACATGTCTTCCATTGCAGCAGCCTAGTTCCATTCTGCCCACACCCCCGGTGGCCGGCGATACACGAGGTCGTACATGCTCGTCTGACCAAAGGTAGAGTAGGCCGGCACGCCCATTTGCTGCATTCCCATACGCATCCACCCAACGTTGTACAAACGGCACCCCTCGTAAGGCTCCTCTCCCTCATCAGTCGGATCGTCAGTCGCAGGGTCCATGCCGTTGTCCTCGTAGTCAAACGTCGCCGGGTCCGGCATCTCCCATTCCGAATCAATCAGATTGACCCAGCCAATGCCGCGATAGTCCGGATCCGGCGGCTGCGGCCCTTCACATACGACGCTGTGGAGCGACGCGGCGTCAACGTGCACGCAGAACGAGTACCGAGGCGCGTGGCAGTGCATGGTTTTGAGCTCCGGCGGCGCCGCGCCCTCGCCGTACTTCTCGGCCTTTGCCTCGTCGGAGGCGCACCAAGACAGGAAGTGCTGGCGCACCTCGTCCTTGGACGCGCCGTCGAAGCGGGCGCGGTCGTCGAAGACTTTCCAGTGCAGGCTGTCGATGAGCTCAGGCACGTCGGAAGTGGAGAGGTCTTGTCGGACACGGGCGTTGGCGATGTCCATGAAGCGGCGCCAGGCGGCGTCGTCGTCGTAGGTGCAGCGATAGATGGCAAACCCCCATATGCGATCGCCGAAGTCGAGCATCTCGTCGCGGATGATGGCCTGTTCACTGCGGAACATGGGACGCCTCGAGCTTGCCAGAGGTGGCGTCGAGGAGAAAAGGCGGTGGTGGCACGCCCATCTCAAAGAGACAGGTCGTCGGAGCAAAAGGATGCCAGTAGTAGGAAAACGCATTTCTTATGCGCGCAAAATGGGCTTGTCGCTTGAGTGAAGTGAGCAAAAGGCATTGATACTCGTATGTGTGTACTTATACGAGTACCAGAGACTGGATTATAATAGCGGAGGAAGCTGCAGGAAGAACGAAAGTGGAAGGGGGAAGGTCACATGCCCCACTTCTCCCGGGACCTAAAGTAAAGTACGAAGTACGCAAGTACGGTACATGCTGCCTACGAGCAAAACATGACAGAAGTACCGATGAAAGCGCGGCGAGCGACTGAAAGTGTCGCGTTATGCGGTTCTTCTTCATGTTGAATTCAATAAGTTGATAAAAAAAACTCTGCTCTGTCTGTCTGGCCCCTAGTGAGGGATTTCCTCCCTCAATGTAGCCTCTGTTGCCTAGCTGTGCAGGCCCCTTATCCAGCCATCTCTTCCAGCTTGGCCCCCCTGGCCTTGACTGCTTCCTCGACCAACAGCTGCTGCCTAAGTCATTCTATCCAACAAAAAAGGGATCCGGAATGCAGCCGTTGTCCAACCTCACCTCCTAAACTCGACAAGGCAATGCTCAGAACAAGGGGCGGCAGGAGACTTTACGGATACCTACATCCCTACGCTGCCCTCAGTGTTTCCAAGGCAGCCGGTTGTGTCGGTGGGTCTTGCACAATGGTGATTCGAAATATGGGAAAGCGGCGCTTCATTATATGAAGTACGTGGATGGACCAACAAAGTCTTGCTATCTGCTATCTGGGGAGTAGCCCTGCCGAGTACCGATACACGAGAGCGAAGCTTGCTAACAATCATGACCCCCTAGTCCGTAAAGATGGCTGCCTCAGGTGCTCAAGGAGGCAGCTTCATGTCAGGAATTTGTCTCTCCAGATTTTTCAACGCTGCGAGAATGCGGATCTTGTTGCGCGGAGTTGGCCCTGCTCGGTTGTATATGTTGCGCATCTGGTTGATTCGCTCCTGAACCCAGTCCCTCGCAAAGATCTCAATCTGCCGCTGGTAGTTAGGCCAAAACTCGTCCCAATGCGCCGCAAGTCCTGTCCCGCCGACAGTATTGATCTCAATGATTGCCAGCTGCGTGCGTATCAATGAAGCAACGTTGTTGTATCTCCTCGGTACATCACTGTCGCCAGTATGACCATGAGCATACCGAAACACCGCTATAGCCTATTTTCGCGGCCGGCCGTATCATCAGCATGCTTCTCCTCGTTTTGCTTCACAGAAGTCACAATCTCACCGCTCGCAGTACTTGGAGGGCTTCCTCGCCGTCAGTTTCGGCGATGCCCGCGCCGGATCGTGCCAGCTTGCCGAATGTCCCAGAGTTCATGGGCGCCGTTAGCTGAAAGAGTTTTCCCTTGGCCGCATTGATCTGACGCTCTGTCAGTACAAAGTTGTAGCGATTCGTAGTCGCCCCAAAAGCCTCCATCACCCGGTCCTCCGGGCTGCGAAGATCCGGCGACGTGGGCGAAACCCGCGGCAGGTTAGCTGGTAAGCCGTTGGCATTCTGCCAGACGTTAGTCCAGAATGAGTTCGGGATCGCTGGGGTGCGTGTCCGGCCCCCGGAAGGCAGACGACCCCGGTTTGAACTCTGAATAAAGGGTAGTATGACTTGGATCTGCATTGCAGGCATGGAACGTCAGCGTACCATCTAATACGAAGCCCTCGTTCGGTCCTTGGGCTCCATGATCGAGGGGCAAGAAACTTACATCCACAAGGTGCTCTGTTTCTGCGGTCAATGGCGGGTTTTCCGGGTTGATAGCCTCGCTCTGGACCGATGTGTCATCGCAGCGCTCGCCAGAGAGTCGCCACCATCGCTGAATGACATTCCGGAGTCCAGCTCGCGTAGCAAAGAGTTCCGATCGGCTTGGGTATGGCCTCGAGTACAGTGAGTACAACGTGGCGATTCCGTCCAGAGCATACCTGTATCGCCGCTTTCCACCCCTTTTCTCCATCTCTACCAGCGACCTGCCCTCGACAAACAAGTCAAGTTCCCGGGATGGGCTCCCCAGGAGACCATGATCTGCGATGAAGCATATGCCGGGGTTGATGTCACAAAGAGTGGCTTCGCAAGTCAGGGGCTTCGGTGGTAGGGATCGCACCTTGCAGCAGTTGGCGAGCTGGCGGCCCCAGCTGCACCGGCCGGCCCAGGAGCTGCCACCAGTGCTGAGCTCAAGAGTAACCTCATCTGAGGCGCACTTGGCATCCGAACAATCCGGGAATGACCCAACCCATACGCAGTAGTCAAACGGGGCTGGCTGGGCGCAACAGTACAACTTTTGGCCACGGATGGGAGAGCACCCTTTCACTGTACTGCTGACGCTCCCCTCGCCTTTCTTGCAGCTTCCTCCACTGTGAACCAGTCTCTTGTTAGCGAATATCAACTCCGAGATACATGGACACCCAGTACGTCCAAGCAGAATGTGCTCACCATCCAGTCCAGTAGCAGGCCGAAGTCAGCCCGGTCCAGTCTCCTGCCTGGCAGCAAAAGACCTTGTATCCACGCGAGCACTTGTTCTGATTGCTCTCTGTTGGCTCTCCGCCCCAAGAGGAGCCGAACAGAGTTGCTTCTCCGGGATGGCACTGGCCGTTGCAGTCACCGCCGCTGCCTCGCCATGTGCAGCTAGACGGGGCAGTACGGGATGGGCAACAAATAGAGTGGCCTTTGCCCTTTCTGCAGTTGCCGCGCTCCCAGCCAATCTTTGTCTTCCCTGGAGGGCATCTGGCATTAGTAGATTCGCAAGCGTCTCGCTTCACACAGTCCTGCCCGTTTTGTCCGGCCAGGTTTTCTGCAACAGAAACTTTTGTTGCCCCCAGAGACAGAATCTGAAGATTCGCATGGCTCAGTGACTTTCCTACCAGCCCCTTGTGTGCTGAATAGTTGTCATCATCTGGATTTTCCAACGTCAGCTTACACTTGGCCTCTCAGGGGTTTCCACGCAGGATCTGTGTCACTTCATATGAGTAAAGAGCGGATTCCACGAACCGAGATCTGAGGCCCATATCAGGGAGCCTCCAATTCCCACCTCATTGGCCCAAGCCTTCTTTTCCTTGAATGTTTCGTCGTCGTCATACGAAACCCACTGGTCCCCGTTGAATGTTGCGTACTTGACAGCCGCCTCCTTGTCATGGACTGGGGTCAAACCTGGGTTTTTTGCTAAGAGCGACCTGATTTCGTAGTACATGAGAATACCGCTTGTTGCCGAACAAGGTCCTGGTGCCGCACCACCACTGAAGGGGCAGCCTGGGCGGTTGCACGTGGGGTCTGCCAGTTGAAACGACCTGCCGTACAAACCAAAGCCCATAACCAGCTTCGAAGGCGGGATTTTGGCTCGCCAGAACAGCTCCATGGCAACTTTAATCTCTGTCAGGTTGGTGTGAGCCTGGACAATGTTACCGATGGGATTATTCCTATCCCAGACGCCGTGCAGGTCATACGTCATGACATTGATCCAGTCTGCATACTTGGCCAGGCCGTAAAGGTCAAACCAGCGCAGATACCAGTAGGATGACGGTGCTGTGAATGTTATACCAAGGCTGCGAGAGGAAGAGTCGAACGTCTCTCGGAGGGTTTGGAGCAGTGAGACGAAGTTTTCGGTGTCTCTGGCTTGGCCACCTCGATCAGGGGCACCGGGGTACTCCCAATCGATATCAATGCCATCAAATCCGTAATGGTCCAAGAACCGGAGCACATTTTTGGCAAAGGTTTTCCGGTTTGCGGCCGTGGACGCAATATTGCCAAAGACGGGCTGGGTAGCGGTGCCATTGTCAGAAAATGTCCAGCCACCAACGCTGATGTAGACCTTGAGGCTGCTCTTGTATCTCTTGAGGTCGGTCACACTTTGGAACAGCGATTCGGGTGTTTGAGAATCCATGGGGACGATGTGAAAGCTGGATGGATCGATGTACCCAAAGGCATAGTTGACGTGGGTAAGCGCCTCAACTAAGAATGCGGCAAAGTCAGAAAACTTGACACCAGAGGAGCTGCAATGCTGGACAAGGGGAATACTGACGAGGTAAATCGCCTGGAGCTACCCGATGGCAACCCAACCGGTCACTCCAGGATTCATAGTATCCGATGACTGGCAAGATTGGTGTAAGAATTAGTGTATACGCGGTCCCTCGAATATGGAGACAGACCTTTGTCCAACACATTCCCTGAGCCCCCTCTGGGAGGCGATGGGTGCAAAACGCAGTTGCTCTGACACTTGTTCGTGCAAAAGTCCTTGGTAGTCCCGCAGAACCCGTATTGGCTGCAGCTATTCTTGAGTGTCAACGTCTGTCCTGTCTGAAGCCATGATCGTGTGCCAGCCTACCAAGTATTGAGCGGGCATGTCTTGTCAGGAGGATCGGCAAATTCGCCACACTCGGCGACGGCCTTGCAGTTAGACAAGCATCCATTGCCGCAGTAGGTTGGGCCATATCCGCAAAAGCCGCTGGCGCCGCAGCAAGCTCCGTTCGCGCATGGCTTTGCAGCCGAACAACTGTAGTCGTCTCGTCGAGATGGATGCGCGTTTGTTGGAATGAGACGTTGTCCATTAGCCTCTTGGATCTCCGGGCTCTGTGCATAATTGAGGGTGGAAGAAGTGTGCTCAGAAACGGGGTTTGAGTAGTAGGCATGGTGGAATACAACCCCCACGGAAATACTGAGCAGAGCAACCAGAAAGTAGTGAAGCTTCCTGGATAGCCAGGTCGAGGCATCTGTCTTAGCCATAGTAGCTCTTGAGAGTCGGCTTTGGCTACATCTGTTGCTTCCTTCTGTGAGTTACCAGACACAAATGCAACGTATTAAAGCCTTGAGCTGAAGACCCCGGTGCAACGCAAGGATCTCAGAGTGGCCCATCCATAACGGCCGTAATACATGGCTTGGTTTCAAGATATGATTACTGAACTTCGCTCCTGCACATTCTACTGGCTTGGCGCAGTCAACTCTGAACGTACGTCCGGCTACCCTTGAATATGGGCGTGTAGAATCCCCAGAAACATCCCCAATTGCACACGTGGGCTTCCGAACATAGCCGCAATCTTAGCTTGCATAGATAAAGGGCCATTAGACCCCGCCTAGCTGACGGAACAAACATTCTTTTATACCTGTGTAACACTTGTTGATCTCGTGGCGCTTGGGCACTTTCATGCAGGAACACGACAAACTGATTGCCTTGCAGACGATCGAAAGGATAGAGGAGAGGGCAGGAGCATCGTCGATTCTCTATTGGCCGATATGGAAAGTCGCAAACAGTTGTCAACGATAGGCTTTGCTACATGAAGGGGCTTGCTCATAACCCAGAGCGCAACTCGGGACTTGGGAATAACTTGCAGTCGACAAGCCCCATATCACCACCAACCATTACATTCCGCGAGCTTCGCCTCTGAATACTGCCCCGATGTGTTTCCTCTTTTCACTCCTCATTGCTACCGTAGCCTGGCGATCACTGGTCGTCTACGGCCAGCAATTCATTGACGCACCCTTGCCCGTTGCCTGGCCGAACATCAGCACGCCATGCTACAACGCACTAAACTCGACGGTCAGCAACTGCCCGGGCTTCCTAGCTGAGGTGTCGGTGAAGTCAGTTTGCCCAGACCTCTGTCCCCTGTTTCGGGCAGCTTCATTGACTAACGCGATTGGCAGCAATGAACGATTGAACCTGGATCAGCTGTCAGACCTTTGCACGACTGCTTGCCAGTCGGGGCTGAACAATGTCCGTCAAACCATTCTCCAAGGCTGTACCGGACCGTCGGACGTGATTCGCTTCCACGATGGCAACGTCTATCCGGCAACATATGTCGCGGACCGGTTTCTTTACACGTTCAACCTTGCGTGCAGAAAGGACAGTTCAACAGGCCAATTCTGTGATGCCTTGTTCATGGAATGGCTCAACGAAACGGAATTGGCTTCGGCTCAAAAGTGCTCAGACTGCATGCTTGGCATTCAGCAGATTCAGCTCAACTCTCCATTTGGATACCATGATGAGTTTGCAGAGGACTTCAGATCTGCGACCTCCAGCTGTGGGAAGACGGCGTATGGCTTTACGTCCCCAGCCCAGTACACCTTGACGTCTGCGACAAATACTGCCCCACCGCCTGCTACTGCGACCTGTGCGACATCGTACGTAGTGCAACCGGGCGACACGTGCAACTCTGTCTCGTTGGCGCAGAATGTCTCAACTTTCGCTGTCATAAACGCTGGTGGTCTCACCTCAGATTCGGCCAACCTTGTCGCAGGAGCCACACTCTGCCTTCCGGAGTCGTGCAAGCTACATACTGTCCAGGGAACAGACGATTGCATCGGTATACTCGCGGCAATCGGCAATGGCATTACAGCAACCCAGTTTCTAGCATGGAACCCGAACATCAACAGCCTCTGTGGCAACTTGTATGACCTCAGAGGCAGTCAAATTTGTGTTGGTCCCCCCGGCGGATACTTACCAAACACCACCATATCAACTCCTCTCGCGATTTCCACCCGCGTGTCCCCTGTACCAAAGCCCACAAATGCACCATTGGAGTCCAGTGCCAGATGCGGACGGTGGTACACCGTGCAAGAGGGAGACACCTGCGAGAGGGTGTCAATTGCCTCGCCAATCTCGCTAAAGGACTTCTACTTCCTCAACCCGGAGATCTTCCCATCGAACTGCTCAAACCTTCTCCTTGGCTTAGCTTATTGCGTTCAAGCTGTTGGGGATATCTCGACCTATTCTGGATACCCAATCACGAAGCACTTCATCACACTGACTTCCGCTTCCTACTCTACGATGCTGCTGCCTAACTTCACGGACCACGGTCTGCTCTCAACCGCGACAACAACGTTGAGTCCTACAGCGCCTGGGACGAGGCCGAGCTGTGCGGCATATCGCAACTACGAGCCACCAGCACCAATTGTGGATCAGTCAGGCTCTTCCGCTGTCTCTGGCTTTGTAACCGAGTTTGCAAACAGCTGTGCTTTTGTTGCCAGTAGCAATATGGTGACAACGGACGACATTCTCGAGTGGAATCCAAGCCTGAAGAACACGGATGGCACTTGCGGACCATTCCAACCCGGTCTAAGCTATTGTGTCAATATGGACTTGGATTCCGGCATTCGTGAGTCTCAACCTCGTAGGCCAAGGGTGATACCATGCCTAGTGCGTGTAGCTAACATCAGATGCAGCCCCAATCTCAAATGGCTGTCTCCATATCAACACGAGCGACAGAGTGAATGGGACAATTGCTACCTGCTCCTGTTTCACAGAGATAAATGGCTATGATGATGGCAGTATGTATCTCCGAGTGTTTTCTCGTCTTTTGCCGCAGACATTCGAACATTTGAGCTCACAATATCACTCAGCAACATATGGCTGCGGAGACATCGCGGCCGACTTCCACATCACGCCTGGTCAGGTCAAAGAGTGGAACCCTTGGGTCGGCACCAATTGCGATACAGGCCTGTATGCAAATCTGAGCCCAACTGACCAGCGCGCTGTTTGTGTTGCCGGAAATGGTACAGCGCCGACGAAGACTGCCAAGTCTATGATGCTTCCGCCATCGACCTCATCGGCCATGGGCTCAACCTCATCGGCCATGGGCCCAACCTCACCGGCCATGGACCCAACCTCATCCAGCACTGTACCAGACTGCACGAAATACTACACTGTGAAGAGTGGCGATTCATGTGCCACCATTGAGGCTGCATATGCCATTTCCTTTGCTCAATTCCGTGCGTGGAATCCGTCGAGTAAGTACCACTCCTCCAGTATTGCAAGTCCGTACTAGACGTTGCGAAATTAACAAGTCGAAATAGTTGGATCGAACTGCGAGTCTCTCCTCATAGGCTCCACGTACTGTGTCACTGTTCGTGGTGGTCGCGGGTTCACAACCGCCAGAGCTGAGCCACCCGCGCCAACACGAAGTGGCACGCCGAGCACCTGTTCAGTCTACTCGTAGCACACTGTGAAGAGCGGGACTCATGCGCGGCTAAAGAAACGACGCATAACATCTCCTCTGAAACGCTCCATCGGTGGAACCTGAGAGTTGGAACTGCGAGAGCCTATGGGTTGGATATAGCCTATGTGTTTCAGGGGGCCTTGATCTTGTCAACATGTGTACCAGCTCTTGGGCTGTCTAGTGATAGGTGGCCGCGTGGGCAAATCTCCCCTGGCAGTCTGTACCTATATGAATAGCCTTGTAAGGTCTGCGCTATCTTTTTTCGTGGTATGAGCTGTACATTTGCGTGTATTCAACATATTGAAGTAGTGCTGAGAGGGAATGGGCGCGAAGTAGCTCATGCATGTTTCTCGTGACGCCGGCCATCACCCTGCAAGGGAAGGGATGAATGCCCTCGGCGCCTGAGGCTCACAAATGCTGCTTTCGCCTAGATTGAAAAGAAGAAAGAGAAAGGTCCTGTACCTTGTATGGAATCAAGCTGGCTCCTTGTGCCAGGCGTCAACATCACGATACTACCGGTCATGTACAGGGTAGGTGCTGGTGTCGAAGGGCTCGCCGCATTTCAGGATACCCCGATACCCCACCTAGTGACTGATCCAACACGACGACGCCAACGCCTTTGAGATTTCTATTGTCTTCATACAAAACGGCAAGGACGGCATATCTCATCAATAATCCAGCTCGGCGGGCGGCCTCCCGTAGGAACGGCCAGAAGCAAACGTATTGTCGCCGACACCACAACAGCCTCGCTCACCCTTGACGTCGGTAGACCATTCCGGGCGGTGTCACGTCGCCGCCGCTCTTTGCCTTTTCCCTTGTCGTCATCAGCCTCATCGTCGCCATATTGACAACACCCACATCAACACCATCAACGTCAAGTGAATCCTCGCCCGCCGTCGTCGCGACTCGCCACCACCATCTCATCGACCACCATCCCATCGACCAGCATGCCTTCGCGAGTGAGTAAGCGCAAGGCGCCGGCGAAGAAGTCCCAGCGGGACGTGGACAGGCTGCTCACGAGCCCGAAATCCCCCCTGGCCACGGCCGACCTCAGAGTAAGCCCTTACCCCTGCCCCCGTCTTCCGCTTCTGCTCTCGGCCAACACACGCAGCAAATCCTATCAAACCCCCTGGCGTGGAGCGTCCTCGAGCGGCAAGCAAAGGACGAGATCCTGTCCCTCTTCCCCGACAAGCAGCACATCATCGACGCCGACACACCCGAGGCCCGGCCCGACTTCGCGCGCCTCATGAGCGACGACAGCTTCCGCAACGACTGTGCCGCCTACACGGAGAACCTCGAGGCCGGCCGCCACGACGCCGAGTGGCTCGCCGAGGCGTGGGACGCGCACGGCCGGCGCAAGGCCGGCGACTTTGACGGCCACCTCGACGCCAAGTTCGAGGGCGAGTGGGAGGTCGAGCTGCCCGAGGAGCTCAAGGCGCGGCGGCGGTGACGGGAGGGGCGCCGATGGCGTGTACGTGTTGTTTTGGCGATTGGCACAGCGATGTTTCACGGTTTTGACGGAGTTGCACTTTGGATATCTTTTGTGGCGGCGTATGGACTTGTATTATTGAGGGCTGCCGTGTTAATTCACGAGCGTGACGGCACGGGTGGTCTCCCCAGAGCCATGGCAGGGGAGCATCTTCCCCTGGTCTTGTACTGTTTGCTTGTCCGTGCACTGTGCCAGTAGTACCACTCGCGAATGGACCCTCTCATGGAGTAGCAAACCAGGGACGCAGCTCGTACGGCCTGATCAACGAGTTTTTGACGTTGTTGCCCTGGCGTCGCGGAACAGTAGCGACAGGTCGTTTGTCTGAATGCCTCCCGGTCTACGACGAGCACACTGCTCCCGACGGCGGCGCACGATAGAATGAAACCTCTTAACCGTCTTCATCTGTGCGGTCGGACTCGCCAACTTCCTGCTGCACGTCGCCAAGTAGACCGTCTGCACGCTCAGATGTGACGAAGGTGCGGACGTGCGCGTGAGTTCTCACGAGGCTGGTTCGACAAGTTCGTGGCTTACAATGAGATTCTGCTCAACTGGGAGGGCGCCCCGAGGAGGGTATACGGCGTCCATTCCCAGGGGCTGCAAGCTTTAAGGAAACATATACGCGAAATGAGGGCCACCCGTGTTTGGGCTGAGCGGGCGCATCGTGCGCTGAGGTTGGTGATGCCGTCGTGTTGGTGGTTCCCGACGACGTCGATGTGGGGCGAATTCAACCTTAGAACTTTGAAGTTAGATCTCTCATCCAACTTCAAGCTCTCTCACCACCATACACCCAAGATCAAACCACGACAGGCGCCCATAATTCCAAGCCCATCTCAATCGCCCCGATCGGAAGCCGTACTTTAAGGCGTCGAGAGACGCTCCGGGCCCCGCCGCACAGCATGGCGCCCGCATCCAGCGCCCACACCCGCTCCCACAGCCTCCTCCTGCTGCAGAAGCTCCTGAACCTGCGCGACGCCGCGAGCCCGCTGACGCTGGTGCTGGACAACCTCGAGCAGACGGCGCGCCCGCTCGTATCAGAGGTCATCACACGTGCAAAGGTACGGTCGCTGCATCTCCCGAGCCTGGACTGAGCTGACTCGGCTCAGATCGCCAGGACGAAAGTGGTGTTTCTGTCGTTTGCGACACTCAAGAAGCCCCGGGATGTCGACGTATTTGTCAAAGCTGCCGGGCGGGATCTAAAGACGGTGAGGAATGAGCTGATGGCCCATTACCCCGTCTTTGACCCGGCGCAGGGTAAAGACAAGCCCGCACAGAGTGAGTTGCGACACGACCTGCGCTGCGACTTGTGCTAACACATGGCAATAAGGGGCCGTCGTCATTATTGATTCCTTAAACAACCTCGCATCCACCGACCCCGGGTCATTGGCAGCCTTTCTGTCGAGCATCATCACGCCCGCGGTGTCAATCGTATCCGTCTACCACATCGACGTCCCCGTCATCCTGCCCCGGACGTTTAGCGAATACGAGCCCCATCCGTTCACGATACTGTGCCATCTCGCCACGGCCATCCTGCGCCTGTCCAGCCTGCAGCAGGAGATTGAGCGGCAAGGGGCCCGCAACCGAGCGCTCCAGGAGCCCGAATGGGGCCTCAAGGAGGAGCGCGAGGGCACCGTCATCGGCCTCCGGGCCCAGGGCGAGGACGAGGACCGCGGGGGCGTCGTCGTCGACATGGAGCTGCGGCGGCGCAGCGGGAGGACCGTCTCGGAGAAGTTCATCCTGATGCCCGCCGCCGGCCCCAGGATGGCGCCGGGCCGGCTGTCGCTGCTGTCGGACCACCGCGTGTTTGCAGCCCCGGGAGGCGACGGCGCAGGAGACGAGGAGGAGCCGGAGAGCACGTTCGACCTGGGCCTGACGGAGAAGCAGCGGCGAGATCGGGAGGGGATCGTGCTGCCGTACTTTGACGCGCAGACGGATATCGGCGCGGGCGAAGGGGGGAGGATCTTGTACGAGATGGGACGGGAGGACGATTTCGATGACGAGGAGGATGAGATCTAGATACCTACGATGAAAACATATACATTAAACATGAAAACCAATGTGCACAGGAGGACAGGCAAAATCTGGCGACGTTGCTCAGGTGGGTGAATCTTAAAGCCTGTTGTCAGTGAAGCTTGCGCCAGCAGCGCCACACGATCCCTGTGCGCCACAGCCTCAACACCACGTCTCCTCGACTCCAGCAAACAGCCCACCTCAACACACGACAAACCGCCAGCCCAACGGACCGCGACGCCCACCCGCAGCCTCACCGTCCGCAGCGACAGCGCCACGCACGCCCTCGATCGAGTCGCCCGCACGCCAGCGAGCCCGTGCGACGGCGGACAGGCCGCCCCGGCACGAGCCCTTCTTGCCACGTAGGCGCAAGCGAAGCCCGAGACGATATACACCCATCGTCTGCCCTCCCCGCGTCGACGGCATACACACCACACCACACACCACTCAACATGATCCGCTCAACGCAAATATCGAGGCTGGACGGTGCGCACCCGCGAGACCCCCTGCGCAGACACCGCTGACCCCCGCAGGCCTCATGCTCTGCGCCTCGGTCGACGACGAGCAGGTCCGCCACCCCCCTCCCCCCCGCGATGCCACAACCCCCCGTCCCTAACGCGCTCTAGTCCGAGGCCGCCGACCTCAAGGAGGTCAAGAACCAGACGCGGCAGGTCCTACGCAAGCTCACGCGCACGTCGGAGCCGCAGGCGTCGATCGAGACGGGCGCCTACACGCTGCACTACCTCGTCGACGCCGACGTCGTCTTCCTCTGCATCTGCGCGCGCTCGTACCCGCGCAAGCTGGCCTTCACGTACCTGGCCGACCTCGCGCGCGAGTTCACGACGACGCACCCGCCCGCGCAGCTGCACTCGCCGCAGCTGCGGCCCTACGCCTTCATGGACTTTGACAGCTTCATCGCCAAGACGCGCACCACGTACGCCGACGCCCGCGCCGCCCAGAACCTCGACAAGCTCAACGACGAGCTGCGCGACGTCACAAAGGTCATGACCAAGAATATCGAGGACCTGCTCTACCGCGGCGACAGCCTCGAGCGCATGGGCGAGATCAGCAGCCGCCTGCGCGACGACAGCAAGAAGTACCGCCGCGCCGCCGTGCGCATCAACTGGGAGCTGCTGCTCAAGCAGTACGGCCCGTTTGCGGGGCTGGGCCTCGTCGTCCTGCTGTTTGTCTACCTGCGCTTCTTCTAGCGGCGGCGGCGGCGGCAGCGGCGTGTGTGTTTCTGGTAGATATTGCTCTCCCGGCGCGGCGGCCAAGGGAAAGAAAGAAAGAGAGAAATGACGGCGGCGAGATCCGCGGCATCTCCTGTAGCAGTCTATGTACAATATGTGACTGTAGTAATGTCTTGGGTCATGATTCCTTCCCCCCAATCTGTACTGCCGTGTCGTCAAGTTCGTAACGCTGTATATACAAGCCGTGGCCCTTTGCAGTGGCCCCCGGACTCCCAAACTCCGTCGCGGTCCATGGCTATGACAGTATGCTTGAAATGGCTCCTCCTTGCTTGAAACGGCTCCTCCTCGGCGCCCTACATGATCCGACAGGTATCCGTCGACGGCAGCGCCGCGGGCAGCGCGACTGGCAACGCCGCGGCCGCGTGCTGCCACTCCAGATGCTCCTGCAGCGCCGCCACGTCCTCGAACTCGTGGTCGGGGCGGTACGGCTCCTCCTCGTCGTCGTCCCGCGGCTGCTGCGCCGCCTCCTCGCAGAACGGACACAGCAGCCTCGCCAGCCAGTCGCCGTGCAGCGGCGGCATGTGGCTCGCGACGGCGAGCGGCGCAAACACCACGGGCTTCTGCCGCGCGCCGGACAGCGTGGTCCCGGTCGCCTGCCACTGGGGGTTCGTCGTCGTCGTCGTCGTCGGCGGCGGCGTCACCGTCGTCGGCACGCTCTCCAGGTCCTCCCACACCAGGTGCCCGTCGCAGAAGTCGCAGACAAAGGCAATGTCCTCGTCGCCGAAGCGCTCGAAGCCGCCGATCTTGGTGCACATGGCCAGCTCCGCCAGCTGCCGGCGCTGAGGGTCGCCGCCGCGCCCGGCCGGCGACGGGCCCCGGCGCTGCAGGCGGCGGACGAGGAACGCGCCGAGGCAGCGCTTCGACGACTCCTTGTCCGAGGTGAAGATGCGGCGCGCGGCGCGGCACTGCGCCCGGTGGAGGTCCCGCTGCAGCGCGTGCGTGTCGCGGACCCAGACGGGGTTGATCGGGCCGCCGGATCGGCTCCAGTCCTTGAGGCTCTGGACGTGGGCGCGGAAGCCGGCGCGCAGGGCCCTCAGCTCCTCGAGGGACTCGTCTGCGGCACGCGTCAGCACCGCCCGCAGAATCAAAGCAGAAGGGGGCCACCTACGCTTGCGATCGTGCTCGTAGTGGGACTGCCCGTTGACCAGCGGCGACAGCTCCTGAAAGTCCCTCTTGGCCTCGTCGAGCGCCTGCTCCAGCGCGCGCACCTGCTCGTGCTCGTCGGGGCCCCAGTGGCGCTTGTCGGCCAGGCTGAGGATGCGCCGCCCGTCGGCGAGCAGCGTCGCGATGTCGGCCAGCAGCGTCCCCACGGAGTCGAAGCCGCCCATCGCGACACCTGGGGGGGAACGTTGGCGGGAGCTGGGCGTTGGGACGGCGCCGGCAACGGGCGGGATGACGGAGAGGGGGACGGCCAGCACCAACGGCGGAGGGCGGGAGGGGGGGTGAGGGACGGACTTCAGCGGCGGCGGCGCTGGGCGAGCGCCCGTTGGGTGCGCATGAGGAAGACGAGGCACGGCAGCGGCTCGGTGAGCCCGGCGCGGAATTACGTAGCTCGAGCGAGGCCTGCTGCGGTGGACGGCGGCTGTGAAGCTGGTGGGAGGCCGTCCGGGTTGCGCTGCGGGCTGGGGCTGTGCTCGTGGACAGAGGACAGTTGGACAGATTGAAGGCCCGGGAGCTAGAAACGTCTCCGGGAGCTAGAACGGCGGCTTGAACGGACAACTGTTCACAGTGGTGGGAGGTGCGTTGTAACGGGCAGGCTGGCGGCTCGCGCACATGTCTGAGAAGCTGTCACTACCCGTCCCCTCCCGTCTCACCTGCGCCGTGGCGACGCCTTCACCCGTTGGAGGCCCCGTTGGAGGCCCTGTTGGCGCCTTGGCTTCCAGGCTGCGACAGGGGTCCAGGGGTCCTGTAGGGCTGCCAGGTGCCGTGTGCGCCTCGCCCCCAACGCCGCCAATTCCATCCCGAAGTAAATCCGCGCAGAAATGACATGCCAACCCCCTGGAAGCCTCTTGTTGGTTGCACAGAAGGGCGAGGGCGGAAATTGTATTGCCACGACAGGTGTCCTTGAGCCTATAACCGTCCAGCCACGCGTCCCCCTCGAGTTGCGGCCGTTCCCCCATGTCTTGGAGCCCGCCACGATCGGATCTACCCATGGCCCCGCCGTCGACGTTTCAGAGCATGTCATGTAAGTCGAGGAATGGGGCAAGTCGAGCAATAAACGTGCACAGGCGGTTTACATGACGCAGGGCCTTTGTTTGAAGAGAGGCGACTGTGACGTGACAGGCATAATGCTGAGTCTTGGCATGTTGGCGTCGTAGCCGGCGACTCCATGACGGCATCAATCTATCCAACACACCAAGCGCCGGTCACCACGCCGATGGCCTACCTCCGCTTGGTCGCCTTCCCGGCATCCCTCCCCGTCGCCTTGCCCTCGACCTTCTTGGCCGCCTCGGCCGCCGGCTCCTTGGCCTCGCCCTCCTCCTTGTGCTTCTTCACCACCGCCTCGTCCTTCTTCGCCGTCGCCTCGTCCTCGTCGCCGCCTCCCTGGCCAAACTCGTTGACGCGCGTGTAGTCGGTCTTGTACGCCCAGCTCTGGTACAGGTAGACGAAGAAGATGATGTCGTCGCGGAACGTCGCCAGCCGGTGCAGGAACGGCATCTTGATGGTGAAGGCGAATAGGTCGTCGATGAAGGTGTTGAGGAACTTGTACATCATGGCCTTGGCCGGCAGGTGGGCCACGCTCTTGAGCCGGTAGTTGATGTACAGCGACGGCACCATCATGAGGAAGCCGTACGTGTACACGGACCCCACGAGCGTCGTGATGACGAACGAGTACCACGACTTGTGCGTCTCGTAGACGAGCGAGTAGATGCCGTAGGCGACGAGCAGCGGCACCGCCGCCACGTACATGTACCGGAAGGCGATCTCGTCGTACTCCTTGGTCTTCTCCTCCGTCTCGGTGAGCTTGTGCTTGTCCTCGAAGATGATGCTGTACGGGAGCCACGACCCGGCCGGCGTCGGCCGCAGGCGCACGTCCACGACCGTCGTCACCTTCCAGAGCTCGATGACGATGCCCACGACCTGCGAGCCCAGGATCATCCAGCTCGTGTTCTGCGAGTTGTCCAGCAGGTACAGGAAGATGACGGCCTGCATGAAGACGTTGGCCAGGATCGAGCGCACCGAGATGCCGACGTTGTCCTTCTTCTTGCGGTAGTGGGCAATGTCGGAGCCAAAGGCCAGCGTCTCGAGGATGACGTGCGCCACCGTCACAATGGCCGTGATGGCGAGCAGGATGGGGTTGGTGTCCATGAAGATCTCCTTGACCATCTCGATCTCGGTGCCGTCGCCGCCGCCGGGCAGGGAGCTGCCAAACGCCGCCTGGCGCGCGTTCTCCTTGGCGTTCATCTCCATCGAGGCCAGGATCTGGAACTGCCAAAAGGCCATGTTCTTGAGGTCGATGTGCAGGGGCAGCTCCTTGACCGTGTCGTTGAGGGGCGTCATGTGGCTCGTCAACTGCCAGAACGTGTTGACGAAGAAGAGCGGATCTGGGTGCCGTGGTTAGCGCATCCCGAGCCCGAGCATCACGAGGCAAACGTACAGTACCAGGCGTTCTCGCCGCTGCCGTCACGGGCCCCGGTAGACTCGAGGCGGAGGAACTGCTTGACGGCGGGCTGCAGGCTCGCAAACTCCTTGACGCCCATGGCCGGGACAAAGGCGAAGCTGGCATTGGGGTGGTAGTGGTTCGTGATGATGGGGCCCGTCGGCTCCTCCTCCTCGGCCTCCTCGGCGGCAGGGTCCGGACGCCCCTCGAGCAGGCTCCTCGTCTTGGCGGCCTTCTTCTTGGGCAGATACTGCGTCAGGGGGTACGCAAAGTGGTAGGCCCTGCCGGGGTCGAAGCCAGGCTGCTTGGGATCCAGGTTGCTGCCGGCGAGGCCAATGTAGAAATGCCCCCACAGGGTGCCGTTGTTCTGGACGGCCTTGGGGACCGTGAAGGTGGTGTCGATGGAGCGCGCGTCGGAGCTGTTGCTCATGTGGAAGCCCGTCTCCTCCAGCACGACGTACTCGGCGGGGGTCTGGGAGATGGGCATGGGGTTGAAGGACGGCGAGAGGGTGACGACGACGTCGACACGGCTGTCCTGGGGCCAGATGGGGGCGATCTTGCGGGGGACGGGCCGGAACTTGGCGCCCTCGTCGAGCTCCCGGGGGCGGAACTCGTAGGGCGGGATGTCGCCCGTGTTGGCGGCGACGTTGACCGTCTTGCCGGTGGCGGGGTCGACGACGGGCACACCGCGCTGGTCCTTCTGCGTCATGTAGGAGATGAGGAAGTTGAGGCCAAAGTAGACGGTGCCGCCGAGGAGGAGCTTGTTGAAGCTGAAGCCCTGTGCGAAGCGCTGTCAGCACCTGGGCCCTCGCGATGCTGCGCTGTGGCCAATCGCGCGTCACTTACACTTCCTCGCGGCTGCTGCTGCTGCTGGGGCTGGCCCGCGGGCTGCCCTGCCACGGCGCCGGGGGACGGCATCGCGACGACGAGACTGGAGCGCTGTGCCTGGGCTGGGCGAGTCGATGCTCAATGCGCGGCGCCTCGGTCGATCGGGGGAGCGTGGAGGAGGGTCGTGGGCGGGAGACGGCGTCTGTTGTCGCTGGCAGGCTGCGAGCTGCAAGTTTTCGAGGCGCAACGTCGCAAGATTGGCAGCCTGGACCCCTGCGCGGAGCCCGCACGAACCACGCGGCAAAGGGCGGGTCCGTCCAGCTCCGGCTCCGCGGCGAATCAGCACCGTAGCCTCCCCCACGACGACATCTGCAGCTGCAGGCCACTGGCAGTTGGAGATCGAGCTCCAGCAGAATCGAATTCCTCGTTCCGCAGCATGAAGTACGTCCGTGGCATCCGCCGGCATCGGCATCGGCATTCAGCGAGGCGACCGCATTGTCTGGCCGCGGCACTACGGCAACCAGCTCGCCTGCATTCCAGGTGCGACACCGTCTCCGATGGCGAGGTCACCAGACCGTCCGCCACCCAATAAATACACTGCCAGCCCATCTTGGGGCAGTCTAAACGTTGAACCCCCGGCGCTGCCAGCGAGGCGCCTCGTGGACGTCCCACCGAAACCCCGTCGCCGCTCGCACTTATTGGTCCGTCGTCGGCTCCTCCCCGCCACCCATTGCGGCTCTTGGACGCCTTGCCCAGCTGCCACGTCCTCTCCTGAACCTCAGACCTCTTATCCCTCTCCAGAGACCCAGGAAATCTCACCCTCGCGCTTCTCTGTGGACCTCGTCGGCAGATTCCCCGCCTCGCCCACATTATCAGTCCTTACTTCGACCGGGATACGAACCGGGCGTTGACTCACTCGCCTGCCGGGCTCCACCGGACTACGCTGGAGCTGTTGCATCTCCGCCACGCCAGGCATCGCCAGGCACTCACCTGCTTCATAAAGAGAGAAACCCCTCACCCGAGTTTCATGACCTGCTTGTTGCTCATTCGTGCGACGACGCAAACACATCCATAAACTTAGAGCCGCTACAATGGTTTCCGGCACCAACGGCGCTGCCGCTGTCGGCCAGAACGGCACCGCAGCCAACGGCACGGCGGCAAACGGCACGGTGGCAAACGGCACGGTGGCAAACGGCACGGCATCTAGCAAGACCCCCCGCATCAAGATTTGCGTCTACTGCGGCGCAAGTAGCGGGAAGAGTGAGGCTCACTTGAAGATGGCCAGAGAATTGGCCGAAGCCATGGCCAGGATCGACGCAGACCTCGGTGAGTTGACAGCATGGTACTGGGTCAGAGGCGGCACCATCTGCGCCGCGCTTCCTTCCATCCCGTATCGCCACTCATCTTAATATTCCAAGGACTGAGCCATCTCACTGACACTTCACAGTATACGGTGGGGGCACTGTCGGCCTCATGGGCGAGGTCGCCAAGAGGCTCTGCGAGCTCAAAACCCCCGACTCGGTCCACGGCATCATCCCAGAGGCCCTCGTCGACCACGAGCGCAATGAAACCTACCAGACGCTCAACGCCGACGCCAAGCTCGTCCCCGAGCACGCCAAGTACGGCCGCACCACCATCGTGCCCGACATGCACACGCGCAAGAAGCTCATGGCCGAGGAGGTCTTCGCCGGCGCCCCCGGCAGTGGCTTCATCGCCCTCAGCGGCGGCTACGGCACCGTCGAGGAGATCTTCGAGACCATCACCTGGAACCAGCTCGGCATCCACACAAACGGCATCTGCCTCCTCAACGTCGACGGCTACTGGGACGGCATCGTCCAGTGGCTCGACAAGGCTGTCGAGCAGGGCTTCATCAAGGAGGCCAACAAGGACATCGTCGTCACCGCCACCTCTGCCGAGGAGGCCGTCCAGGCCCTGAAGGGATACAAGGTGTCTGAGGCTACCTTTAAGCTCAAGTGGGGGACCCAATAGACGTGTCATGGACGGGGCGGTTGGACGATGCCATTTCTCTCATCTTCTGGCGTTTTCATGGCTTCGTGGTGTCTTGGGCTGGGCTGCATTGGATAGCACCTATAGATCCTTGGACGTACCTCGTAATTGAACCTCGTTAACAAAAGCATTGAACAATAGCCCCATGCCAGGCATTAGGTGGACTGGAGCCCGAACCCAGGCAGAATTATCGGTGTCCCGCTCCGGCGTCTGCCCAACACCCTCTTTACTATTGAGAATTACTACTTGCATACACGCATATTTCCATTGCACTCAACGGCTGGTCGAATCGGAGTGTTCTTTCCAGCCCTCTGCCCCTCTCTACTCCCCTCTGTTCCCCCCACTTCCCTCTGTTCCCTCCTGCAGGCTACTTGTACAAGAAGAGGTCTATGGCGAGGCTTTCTGTGATAAGTAGGATTCCAGTAGCTCGAGAATAGTGATATGGCCCCGTTTTCCCCCCCAGTCAAGGGCCGACATGCCATTACTCTCCTCCAGGAGTGGGTCGACCCTGCCAGTCGCGAGCAGTAGCTTAACGGCGCCGACATGTCCCTTTTCTACTGCATGTGATATCAGTGTCTGGTCCTGTTTGTCCCGGGCGTCTAGGTCGACCTTCTCAGTTGCGATTAGCAGCTTGACGACGGTGTCGTGCCCGCCCATCACCGCCCAACACAGAGCTGTCCGTTCAAAACTGTCTCTGGCGTCCACGTCGACCTTGCCAGTAGCGAGTAGTAGCTCAACGATGGCTCCATGTCCACCTTCTGCTGCATGCGATAGCGCCGTCTGTCCACTCACGTCCGCGATGTCCACGTTGATGTTGCTAGCCGCGAGGAGCATCTGAAAAACGGCCTCATGTCCGCCACCTGCCGCCCACGATAGGGCCGTCCGGCCCATCTCGTCCTGGGCACAGGGGTCAACGTTTGGGTTCGCTAGCAGTAACTCAGCAACGGCTTCGTGCCCGAATCTCAGCGCTTGCAATAGTGGCGTCCGCAGCGGATGTGAATATGGTGAGATATTCTTGGCGTCTGGGTTGACCTTGCCGGTTTCGAGCAGAAGCATGATAGGAACGGCATGCCCTTCAGAGGCCGCCCACCATAGCGGTGTCCGTCCTTCACAGTCCTTGGCTTCCGGGTCGACCTTTTCATTGCTGAGCAGTAGCTTAACGATGGCCTCGCAGCCGACTTCCGCCGCCCACGAAAGAGGTGTCCGTGCTTTATCATCCTTAGCATTCGGATCGACCCGATCACTTGCGAGCAGGAGCTCAACGACGCCCTCTTGCTTCCATTTTGCCGCCTGCACAAGAGGCGTCCGCCCAGACTTGTCCTTGGCGTCTGGGGAAACACGGGGGTCTTGCAGTAGTATCTCAACTACCGAGCTGCGTCCTGCTCCAGACGCATATGAGAGTGGTGTCCTGTGGTTGGCATCCTCCGAGTTTGGAAAGGCCCCCCAATCCATCAACTCCTTCACAGCCTCGGTGCACCCAGCTTCTGCGGCGTGGGAGAGGGCCGTTCTTGAACTTGAGTCTTTGAAGTCGGGTTTGGTACCTGGTAATTCGAGTAATGCAAGTACCACCTCGGCCCAACCGTGACTCGCCGCTTGGCAAAGGGCACCCCCCTTTTCTTCGCTTGCTATTGAGGCCGACCGAGTGAGGTAGAGTAAGGTTGCGGTCAATTTCTTTTCTCCAATCAGGCAGAGAAGTCCATCGCTACTCGTGTTGGATTCCTGGAGGTCAAGGTCTTTTGTGATGCGCTCGTAACGAGCTATGATTGCTGTAACCGTCACTGGGAGTGACTGGTTCCGGCTGGATTCCACAAGCCATTCGATGCCACGAGTGCCAAACCGCCTTGTGTCTTCGTCCTTTAATGCCCAGCGATATAGCTCTCCCAGTGCAATACAAGCCTGTTCAGCTAGTGTGTTGGCGAGAATCCACCGGTCGTGGTCGTCTTCATTGACAGGATTGGTAGGGGGCTTCTGAGGTTTGCCACAAATCCCCCAGGCCCACCTCAAAACTGCCTGTGCCTTATCCCAGTCCTGGTTCCGTCGATGTTGGTTTGCGCTTTTCCTTGCTGCTGCCAAGGCTTTTGCGGCAGAGGGCATCTTCGGCTGAGATATCGTTGATAGTATTGGGGGCACAACACACAGTACCGCCTCCTCTCTCGGGCCCAGCTGTTTTGCTGAGAACAGTTTTATAATCTCAGAAACCAGCCTGTTATCGAGGCAAAAGACTTGGGCTTCCTGGATTTCAATTTCGCCAATATCGTCCACAATGCCAAGGATACACTTGATGAATGATCCAAACACATCTTGGACACATAGCGATAAAAGAGAGCTGGTTGGTGGCGCAGACCAAATGCTGAATGGCTTGGGGGCTTGATCTTGCGACAACTCTGCGGCGTGCCAGCCGAAGAAGCGAGCCAGCCGTGGGCGAGTCGAGTGTGGGTGAATGAGCACTGGGCCAACAAGCTGAGCATTTGAGAAAGGCTCATAGGAGGTCTTTGTTGTCTTGTCCGTGTTTCCCGTCGTATCCACCCCTTGCCGTATGGTGCCCGTGTTGCCCGTTGAGTCTGTCCTTGTCCAAATAGTGCCCGCGTCGCTGTCATCTGGGGACGTAGGGCATAGCGTGTGCTCCGTAATATTGTATGTCTCGCCAGGGCACCACATCCTCAAATCTGACTCTGCGATAGCTCGGTCAGATGAAACAATGCGGCGCAACGGTATATCAGCGGCCCGAGAGGTCTTGAACTGAGTCTGTGGGTCTTCAGTCTCAACCTCGGGATCGGACTTCAGCGACCAAACCCAGAGCCCCAGGAGCGCTTCCAGCTCGAGTTTGTTTTGGAGTATCCAGGGAGCTCCTGGGATATTGGAATCATCCATACGTTGAAGCTTCAGGTGAACGAGATGCTTCTGTCGAGATGTTGTATTCGTACAGTCCTTGTGATTTGCAACGGAGTCGGCTGACATCAAGACGCTGCAGTTGACACCCCAGAGTATCGATTCAGCATCCTTCCACTCAGGTCTGATCTCCGCCATGGAGAATATTATGTTGACAACAGACTCAATTGCTTCAGCCAGTTGCTGGGCCTCACGTCGGACCTCGACCATTCCAACCTTGAAGTTCCTGGAAGGAGCAGTAGGTGAACCTGTAAGCTCTGCGAGGCGCGTCCGGTACGCCAATAACTTGCTGGCAGCATTTAGTTCCTTGGGAGAGGAGGAAGGCTTGCTGATTCTTTGCGGTGATATGGGTATACCACAAAATCTCCAAAAATAACGACGTCGAGAATCCAGAGAGGATGGGACTACCGATGGGCCGAGGGACAGAGCAGAGGACGAGGCAGATGATTTGCGATCCAGATCATCCTCGATATCGCCTCTGCCAATGCGCAGGGCAAGCCAGTCGAGTTCATGGCCAAGAACTTCGTCTGGATACTTCGCAAACCAGTTGGCATCGGGCTTCAGCCGCTGCATGCGGAGTGCCGACCGTACCGCACTCATGGCTATTGTAACTCCGAGCTGGGCGATGGAGACCGCCGAATGTATGCCCCGTAAGCCGGTAAACTGCAAAATGAAGCCGGAGATGGTGATGCCAACAGCTGTCCAGACTGTCAACTCCGAATCCCTTGACCGACTCTTCCACGAAGTCGTATACTCCCTCAAGCGGTCGTCGCTGTGAGCGAATGCGTCAAAGGTTTGGTCGCCCACGATTTGTCCTCCAGGCTGCACCCAATATGCAGACGATTTTTCTTCGGTTGACTCCCCTCTCCTGCGCCATACTTCCTCATCGGTACTCTGGCCGACGACAAATGAGCAGAGGAACATCCCGCCGCAGAGGAGAACCGTTCCGATGAGCACCAGTGGACAGGCATAGGAAGCTGGAGGCCTACCATCCTTCTCCCATTCCAGGTAGTATGTGGCAATGCCCGCGAAGACCAGGACACCGACCTGTAGCATCAAGCCACCAAGACCGACAGCCCAGAAAACAGCCGGCGGTTGTTTCTTGATGCCAATGTTCAGCGAGAGATTCGGAGAGAACGCCGTGCGGGCCGGGTTGATTTCAGGGGCCACCTCCGTGTCTTCCTTCGACCTCGCTTTGCTGTTCAGCACCTCTTTGCTTTTGCTGCGGCAGCGGTACCACTTGTCCTTGCCTTTGCCGTCGAGGTATTCCTGAAATGTGTATATGCCTGCCGTCCCGGGCTCTCGATGATCTGGGTCGTAGACCACTTCCAGAATCTTCGGGCGGCCGAAGACTCGCGCAATGCCGCCGTTGTTGTAGAGTTCGCACACATCCCGACTTGTAGAGGAGCACAACTCTGCCTCTGCGTTCCCTCCGCCTTCCTGCGCTCTGCCAATAAAGGCGCGCAGCGACGGGCTCCCACATACTCGAATTGCGGAGACGACCGCGGTGAGGATGCCCATGGGTGCCATTGCGAAAATGAAGTAGTCAAGCGGAGTGGTGCTTTCGCTGAGGTATTGCTTCGTAACCTGCTCACCAAAGAGGGAGAGAAACGGCGCAAGGTCGGTTGCGAGGTTATTCGCGAAGTCATCCCAGCCGGCATGAACAAACCGAAGGGTGACGATTGCGAAGAAGAGATGTATTCGTAGCAACATGCCAGGCAGCGCACGTCAGAAGTTGCTCGGGCCTGCCCAAGACGGGACAGAGCAGCGCGGCCGCCATGTTAAATGTTGGTCGCTGGCTGCCTCGCTTCTCGCTGTTTGTGACGCAAGATCATGCTGCAGAATCCCGTGCGGGGGAAGCTGGCTGGCCCCCAAAGTCGTACGCAGTATGGATACTCTCAGCATGTCCAGTTTCCGTCAGGCGTCTACAGCTGCCTGCGGCACGCCGGGCGCCTAGCGAGCACCTCCTCAGTTTCTAGGGCCTTGATTGGAGTTGACGGGAGCGCTCCCGCAGTCGACGGGGGTCTACGAAGTACGAGTAAGGCAGGCGAGCTTCAGTGTGCAGCCAACCAACACAAGGCCGTACCCATCATGCGATTGCCGAGGGGGCCGCCTCACCTCCTTTGATGGCCAGTGATATCATGAACTACCAAGCACGATATTCGCATACATCCTTTGGTCTAGGCACATGTTTGTCTTGTCCGTGTTCAGGTCCGTAATCCGCCGCTTTCTGGGCAGCTTGTAATTGTACATGATCTAGTAAGATAGTCATCTCCAGCGCAGTGGCTTGCTGTCGCTCTCCCCGTACCCATTGCTTCCCTCTAGCTGTCCACCTCCATGCCCTCCGCCTCCTCGCCGCCACCCCCTTGGCTCTCGCCTACGCTGTCGATCCACTGCTTGACCTCAAACTCGTCGTACAGCTTGAACGGCTCGATGCTCTTCTTGCCCTCCTTTGTCTCAACACCCACCAAGCCGACCGACGTGTTCTCCACAGTCAGCTCCTTGTCCTGCACCAGACTCTCCCGCAGCGCCTTGAGGCCGTGCTGGACCAGCTCCTCCCTCGAGCAGTCGGCAAACGCGTCGAGGTTGCGCTCCAGGTACGTCCGCGCCATCTGGCTGCGGGCGCCGATGGCGAACGCGACCATCTCCTCCGTCATGCCCGAGGGCTGAAACTCGAACAGGTGCGGGCCGCGCTCGTCGACGCCGGCAATCAGCAGGCCGACACCGTACGGCCGCTTGCCGTAGACCTGGGTGTTTATCTGGGCCTTCTCACCGATCATGTCGACGAGGGAGCGGACGGGCATGGCGCGGCCATAGGTGAGGCGGTGGCCGAGACATTGCTGCTTCATGAAGTTGGAGAGGACGCGGGCGTCGGAGGTGAGGCCGGCAATGGCAATGCCGGCATGTTCGTCGATGGAGAAGACCTTCTTCTGGTACGAGGACAGCTCCTCGGCGTTTCGCTGGCCGTGGAGTTAGCACAATGCACGAGTCGCAGCTGGAGTCGCTGGGATGCGCGACGCGTACCTTGACTGCGCAGAGGACAGCGTGTGTTTTGCTGGCAATGCCGACGACGACGGAGCCTTGCTTCACGGCCTCGGCGGCATACTCGATCTGGAATATCCGGCCCTGGGGCGAGCTGCGCGTGCCGAGTTAGCTACTGCGGCTTCTTGGAGCGTGGCGGCTGGGACGACGTACAATGTGACGGAATCGTTGTCGTAGTTGTTTCTGAACATGGTGACGAGTTGAAATTTCCGATTGTCGCTTTAATGGTATCTGGGGTTGGTGGCGGAGCTGGTCGAGGAAGTGGGAGAGCGCTCGACGTCGGGGTGATGGAGGTGAAGGAGGTGTTGATGGGCCAGGCAACCCAAGCTTCGTCGTCTCGCTGGCGTTGGCGTTGGAGCTCCAGCCACGCAGCGCCACAGTGGCTCGTACCGCAGATCTTCCGCCACACCGCCTGCCCAATTGCCTTGGGGGATGTCCAACCTCTCTGCGCCACTGGGATATTGCTCAAAGCTCGCTTGCAAATGACGGCCGAGCGTCTTCAAGACTGTTTATACCTAAGACGGGGTACAATGTATGCGTTAAGGCTGCTTTGGGCATTTCGCGCTATGAAGCACGCGAATTTATGTCGAATCAGAGCGGGTTAGAAATTCGGCGACATCTGCAGGAGAAAAGCACGGGCTTGCAAGGGTCATTTATTTAGTCATGGCAACTACCGGAAGCGTGCCGTTCACTCCGTACGACAATGTGGTGCGGATTCCAGATAGAGACATTCGTTCAATCTGGAGGGTGAAGCCGCTCTGCCTCCGACTCCCGCTCTGCCTCCGACTCCGGTCAGGCATGCCTCGATCTGCCGGGACGGGATGGTGCGGAGTCAGGATATCCACTTTAGATGGTCGATGGCTTCACGCCCCAATTGCATCACTTCATTTTGCGGACATAGAGGTAGTTTTGCTGCGTGTGGTGGACTGAGACTCCCTTCAGGAACCCTTCTGGTGTCATTCTCGCAGGACTCGCCAGCCCAGCCAGGTACTTGCAGGAGCCCCTTCCTCGATTGGACATCGTCTGCGGCCTTTTCTCACTCCTTGCCTGACTCATCGACCTTGACGGCACTCATACCACCGCATACCTTGCCTTGAGCACCACATCAACAACATCAACACACCACGCACTGCACCATGGCTTCCAAGGAACGAACAGACATCACCTACTTCGGCGCCGGTCCGGCTCTTCTGCCCACCACCGTCCTCGAGACGGCTGCCCAAGCCCTTCTCAATTACAATGGCACCGGACTGGGCCTGGCGGAGCACTCCCATCGCGCCAAACATGCCACGAAAATTATCGAGGATGCCAAGACTAACCTCCAGGACTTCCTCGGCATCTCCAAGGATGAGTATGAGGTCCTCTTCATGCAGGGCGGCGGCAGCGGCCAGTTCTCCGCCACCGTGTTCAATCTCGTCGGCTCCTGGGTTCTGCGGAAGCAGAAGCAGATCCTTGGCGACCGTGAGAAGCTGAGCGATGACGAGTTGAAGCAGCTGCGAAAAACAGTCGAGGCGGAGCTGAAGCTCGACTACATCGTCACTGGCAGCTGGTCGGCGAAGGCTGCTCAGGAAGCTGAGCGGCTACTTGGCAAGGAGCATGTCAACATTGTTACCGGCTCTACCGAGAAAGGCTACAAGTTCGGCGACATCCCGGACGAGAGCACCTGGAAGCGGTCCAAGGATGCCGCCATGGTCTACTACTGCGACAACGAGACCGTGGGCGGCGTCGAGTTCCCCGAGTTCCCCAAGTCCCTGGCTCCCGGCCCCGACGGCGACGGCCCCATTGTCGTCGCCGACATGTCCTCCAACATCCTCTCGCGCAAGATTCCCATCAGAAACTTTTCCGCAATCTTCTTCGGCGCCCAGAAGAACCTGGGATCTACTGGCATCACCGTCGTGGTTATCAAGAGGAGCCTGCTGCCCCAGCCTTCGGCAGACGTGATGAGATCACTAGGCCTGCCGCTGCCGCCGATTGTCTTGCAGTACGCGGCCATTGCCAAGGGCGAAAGCTTGTACAACACGCTCAGCATTTTTGAGTGAGTTCACCTCCCTCACCTAATTTACTTGGTCGGGTAGTGATGCTGACTTGCCCAGCGTTTTCATCGCCGGCCAGGTCCTGAAGAAGCTGAACGACGACTACAAAGCAGACAAAGTTAGCGGCCAAGAAGCCGTGTCAAAGAAAAAGGCCGACCTCATCTACGGCGCCCTGGACGCCAACCCTGGGGTGTACAAGGTCGTGCCCGCCAAGGCGGTGCGCTCGCGCATGAACATTTGCTTCAACGTCCTTAAGAATGGCGTCAGCGACGAAGGGCAAGAGGATGCGTTCCTGGCTGAGGCAGAGAAGCAGGGCTTGATGGGCCTGCGGGGCCACCGCGACGTCAAGGGTATCCGCGCGAGCAACTACAACTCCATCTCACTGGAGGGAGCTGAGAAGCTGGCCAAGTTTATTGAGGCGTTTGCAAAGGCATGATTGTGGGTGGTCGATGAATGAAAGTATCAACACGCAGAGTAGCTGTAGACTTCAACATGATCTGCCGCGATGAAAAGGGGGATCGAATGATTGGTGATTGAATTATTATATAGCTTAAATCATTTTCGAGAATGGAATTAGTGAGGGCATGATCATGTTGTGACGTTGAAGTGGTCCGTCGACGACCGAGCCAGTGGTGTTGCGCCAAGTTCAGCACAGTCGCCCCTGTGCCTGCCTGCCTGAGGTTACCTGAGCGCAACATGACCCAACTTTTCCACTCTTTGAACTTACAACCACACTACGATATGCGGCATGTGAGTGACAGCACCGATCTTCAGGAATCTTTGACACGGAACTCACTTATTCTACTTCATAATTAATCATTTGACGTCTCGAGGTCGATGCTACGGCGCGGGCTGCAGCAGGGTAGACTCATCCGCGCCCAGGGCCGTCACTTTTGCCCACTTTCAAGACAGAAGCACTGCCTTGCCCATGGGCCACTAGTCGCAAACCATGGTGCTCTTACACCAAGGAGGGCATTTACCACGAGCCCGCCGACAATTCTGAGCACTCGAGGTGCTGCCAGCTTCCCTGCCACCGGCGATACGATATACGCCCTCTCGACTGCCCAAGGGCGAGCGGGCATCGCGGTCGTCCGCATCTCAGGACCATCATGCTTGGATGTAAGAGCATGATGCGTTTCACCTATGAAGTCTCACCGCTAAGACCAGGACTAGATATATCGAGCCCTATGCCCGTCCAGGGCGCTACCGAAGCCTAGGTACGCGACTGTGCGTACGCTGTTTGACCCGGACGGCGCGGGACAAGACGCAGGCATTCTCGACTCCGAGGCCCTGGTGCTCTACCTCTCCGCGCCCAAGACCGTCACTGGCGAAGACGTCCTCGAGCTTCACATCCACGGCGGCCCGGCCACCGTCAAAGCCGTGCTCTCCGCGATCCCCCGATGCCAGACGAGCCGGCGCGTGCGCTACGCCGAGCCCGGCGAGTTCACCAAGCGGGCCTTCATCAACGACCGCCTCGATCTCGCCCAGATCGAGTCCCTGAGCGACACCCTCGCCGCCGAGACAGAACAGCAGCGCCGCGCCGCGGTGCGCGGCAACTCAGGCGCCCTGGGCCGCACGTACGAGGCCTGGCGCCAGCAGCTGCTGCTGGCGCGCGGCGAGATCGAGGCCCTGATTGACTTTTCCGAGGACCAGCACTTTGACGAGCCGCAGGCCGAGCTGCTGGGCAACGTGACGCGGCAGGTCGACGAGATGCTGGGCGGCATCCGGCTGCACGAGCTGGGCAGCCAGAGGAGCGAGCTGCTGCGGAACGGGATCCGCATCGCGCTGCTCGGTCCGCCGAATGTGGGCAAGAGCTCGCTGATGAATCTCGTGGTGGGACGGGAGGCGTCGATTGTGTCGGGGGAGGCGGGCACGACGAGGGACATTATCGAGGCTAGCCTGGACATTCGGGGGTATCTGTGTTCGTTTGCGGACACGGCTGGCTTCCGGTCCCAGGACTCCGAGTTAGCTGCCAACGGTAGCATTAATGGTGGGTCGATTGGAGTTGTCGAAGAGGAGGGGATTCGGAGAGCAAGGCAGAGGGCACAAGAGTCGGATATTGTCGTCGTGCTCGCGTCCGTCGAGACGGGTGCGAACGGGCCGTTCATACACTACGACACGGAGACGTTGGAGCTTGCCGCCGAGGCAGATGCTAGTCTGATCGTGGTCAACAAGCGGGATGCCGTGGACGAGGCAACTTTCACACTGATGTTGGACACGTTCCGCCAAGCACTCGCATCACGGATCCCAGCATTGGCCACGGCTGAACTATTGGCAGTCTCCTGCAAAGAGGGGCAGGCAGCACCACTCAGCAGCACCGACCCCGGCGGCATCCAAGGCGTGATCAACGCTCTGGTCGACTCCTTCTCGACCATGACGGACATGCCCGCCGACCTCAGGGACCTGCTCGGCGTGACGGAGCGACAGCGCCAGCTCCTCGCCAAGTGCCGGCGGCACCTGGAAGACTTTATGCTCGAGGCACAGCCCGAGGAGGAAGGACTCGACGCGGACACGGTGCTGGCGGCCGAGTATCTGCGGTACGCGGCGGACTGCCTGGCGCGCATCACGGGCAAGGGGGAGGCGGGCGATGTGGAGGACGTTCTTGGGGTTGTGTTTGAAAAGTGAGTCTGCCGGTCCGGCAAGCCCCCTCGACCGTCCTTTCTGACTGGCTTTAGATTCTGCGTGGGCAAGTAACGGCATCTGCCATACCGCCGCAGCCGTGGTCGAAGACTGTGCGATATAACTGGCGGACGAGAGGCAAGGCACGAGCAGTCAAACCACGCCACGTGTGCAAATCCAATTGCTGAATCCAAATTTATCGCAAGAGCCGCGAGACGCTTCTATGCTTTCCTCAGCGAGAGGACGCCCCATTCTAGTCTATCCCCCGTCTCAACTCCGAACCATGCAGTGTGCCCCGATTCTATACCCAGCCGTATCAGACGCCGTCCCAGGATGACAATGTCCCCTCAAACCCCCATGCCGACGCCGTGTGCCCCGCCGTAGCGACCTGTACAAGATGAAAGACAGAGGGAGGTCGCTAGCGGCTCTTGTCCTCGGTGTCGTCGCCGCCGCTGCCGCTGCCGCTGCCGCCGCCGCCGCCGCTGACGATGTTGTAGCCCGAGCGGCCGTGGTTGACCATCTCGGCCTGGGGGGTGGAGGTTGGTGTGAATGCAGCCATTGTTTTGCCTGGAGAAGGAGGATGTATGTTGCCTTGTGGTGTTGAGGCTTGGTAGCAGTTGTGAGTGTGTTTGAGTAGAGGTGCGTGCTTGAGTTGAAGTAGTGCTTGAGATCTGGCTATCGACTTATACAAAACCTCGCACCACCACGCCTTATATACCCCCATCCGCCTCACCCATCCGCACCTCACCCATCCACGCGCCCCAACTCGCCCCCCAGGCATCCTCACCTCACCGAGCCCCCCCTCCGGGTTCCGTCTGCGCCGCCCCCAACACCGCGGATGACTCCCGAGCCCCAGGCCCCTCGGTACGCTCGGCGGCGGCGTCGTCGGCTCCACGGCCCCCCGTAGGGCTGCGCCGACCGACCATCGACGCCAACGCGCCGTGCCTGGATGCGGCTTATCTCAGACGCGGGCGGCAGCGCAGCCGCGAGGCGCCGAGGGGAGGGACAATCGCCGCCCACCAATCGCGGGCGCTTCCAGCGGTTTCTAGAAGCCATGGGGGTTGGTCGACTCATCACGGGCGCATGGTCACAGCCCCCCCTGCTGCAGCGTGCCTCGTGGTCGTTCGCGTTCCTTGGTACTGTGCAGCGCAGCGCAGGAGGATCGGACGCGGCGGTGCGTTCGGCCCGTACCCAAAATAGACACCACGCCGCTGCCGCGCGCCGGTTGGCTGGCCCGGGTCGTCAGCTCAGCCCTAAGAGGCCCTCGTGTCAGCAGTGGTAGGAGATGAACGGCGAGCACGGTATTCGCGACGACGGTTTTACTGCCAGCGTATGGGGCAGGCGCTGCAAGCTTGGTCCCCGTGGCCAGCCAGGTCGTTGGATCGGAGTCTCTGGACGTCATTGCGCTGCGGCTCTCCCGCTGCGGTCCGGCGACTGGACGGCGAGGCCGTCTGCAGCGACCATCTCGGTGACTCTTTGAGGAGCGAAGCACCTCGCATTCCAGGCTGCCAGCCGACTGCCGTTACACGATGACAAACCATGACTGTCCGGTACGTCAAATTTAGAGTTGTCGTCTCCTGTCCACCCTATTGGATCTGTCTATACGGAGTACCTCGTGCCTGTTGCGGCGCCTCGCGTCGTCACCGGCTCACAGTTCGTCACTTGCTCACATCTCGTCATCGGCTCGCCTCGTCATCGCTCACAGCTCGTCCCTCGCGTGCTTCCCCTCCAGGTCCTCCATCGCCATGATGTTCACCACCAGGCTCGTCCAGCCAGTAAAGTGCTGCGTTCGCTGGCCGGCGCCCGTCTCCGGGTTGTACTGCTCCCACGCGAAGCCCGTCTCCTCCCAGCTCTTGTACACAGTGTCCACCAGGTTCTTGCGCAGCCTCGTGTACATGTCCCGGGCCTTGCTCCGGAACGGCCCGCCTTGCGTGGCGATGCTCTGCGGAGGAAACGTTAGTCAACCGGCAAACGGCAAGGGGGCGGTTTGGGGTCCGTGTAGCCTTACATGAAGTTGGGTCACCGCCATGTAGTTGATCGGCATCCAGATGGGGCTTCGCCAATAGTTCTCGTTGGTCCCGTATAACTCGTCCTGTTGGCTCAGGCTGCGGATGCCATGGGCGCTCCAGAGTTGGTCCTCGTCACCCATCAGGTTCAGCATCTGGCCCAGCTTCGGGTCATCTGGCTTGATCAGCCCGACCAGAAACGGGAACAGCGACACGTAACCCTTGTGACAAACGAGCTTGTGCTCCTCGTATTCGTCGACCGTTGCATCACAGTAGCAGCCCTCCTTCTCGGACCAATGCAGGTCGTTCAGGTTGTGCTCGATGGCATTGAAGCTCTTCCGGAGCTCCGCCACTTCTTCGGCCAGGCCGAGAGCGTCCGCAATGTTCATCAGCGACTTGGTCATCAGCCCGACCCACGACATGAGGTCAACGTGCAGCTCGCCCGGATGCGGTGGCTGCGGCCGAGGGTAGTCATCCAGGCCGCTCGTGAGACAATGCGTTTCCGTCCGGCCTCGCCATCGGTAGGCTTCCTTTGACGAGTATGCCTCACGGTCGTACGACTTGATGTCTCCGCGCTGCGTCCTGCGGAACCAGTCATACTGTCGTCGCAGCAGAGGATACAGCCTGCGCAGGTAGCCCTCTCCCAGCTCCAGGTTGTCGAGATGGGCCGTGTACAGCGCGTCGCCCCCCTGAGACATCGTCTCCTTTTCAGCCGGCTGGCTGCCGTTGGACTTGCGCAACCGCTCCACGAAGCCCTCGATGACGAGGAACAGGGTCGGCGGGTTGGCGTAGTGCGGGTACTGGACTTGAAACTCTTCTGGCACTTTGCTCCTAGCCTCCGCTCCGAGAATCTGCTCCCGCGGGATCCAGCCGTCGTCGTCCATGGTGTTGTACCAGCTCTTGACAACATCCAGCGCGAGATCCATGTCCCAGTCCGCAATCGGCACGAGGTGGTATCCCTCATCCCACAGGAATCCGCGAGGGAAGAATGGCCGCGAGGGGACGCTAGTAAAGAGTTCATACGGCCCTTCCATCTTTTGCTCTCCGCGTGCCCTGGCCTCTGCAGCCTCTTCCCAGAAGCCCTCATTCTCCTCGTCGTATTCAGACGCATAAGAGCGGTCAATGAGCTGTTGGCCATGGAAGTAGCCCACGCCACCGAGCAAGTTGGAAAACATGCTCTTGCCAAACGTCTTGTACTTTTCCCCCTTGAATGGCGCCTTGAAGTCAAAGACTCTCGAGAAGCGCTCTCCAAAGGACTCGGACGTCCTCCTGACCTCGCGAGTAAGGTCCGCAGATGTCAAAGCCTTCCCTGCAGATTCCGATGAGAAGATGACGTCAAACTCAAAGGACCCTTGAAAGGTCTTTTGCACAATGTGGGCATTCCCACTGCCGGGCTTATGGTCGATCCGATAGACTTGCCACGGAGGCGGCGGGTCGCCCACTCCAAAGCGTTCCTGCACGTACGAAGCGGCATTTTGAAGCTGCTGGAAGACAATTGGCTTCGCCTGCCACAGCAGGTTCTCCGTGAGCTCGTGACTACTGACCAAGGTAGTGTCTCCGTGTCTCGTTGCGGATAGCTCGTGGTCGGTCTTCGGATGCTTGCCCTCGCCCTTGGTGACAACGATATTGTAGTCGCCAAGAGCCTTCGAGTTCCCCTTCAACGTCACGTCGCTGTCGAAGCCGAAGTCTGTGCCGGTCCCGTCCACCGCAAGGTTGCCGTCGCCGTCTTGGGCAATGTAGTAGTACACTGTCGTCTTGAAGTCTTCCGGCGCATCGTCTCGGAGCTGGCCCTTGACCCTGACAGCCCAGCTGCCTCCATGGCTGCCACCCGGCACCTTGACAAACGACGTCGTGAGGACGATCTTGTTGCCCTCGTCGCGAATCGTCTGGGTCCCGCCATTTCGGGCATCATATTCGTCCCAGCCATAGCCGCGCATGTCCTCTCCTTGCTCGCAAGTGTATCGGAATCCTGAAACACAGAAGTCAGCACCAACAGCCACGATCAACCTGCACGAGGCCAGACAAGACTTACCATCCTTGACATCTTCGTAAGTCTCGATCCTTCCCCACATGAGGCCCGTCCACAGGCCTTTAGGCGTCCTCGACCGAACGCCAAAGTACAGGTTCGGCTTGTAGGGGCCCCATAGCAGGCTCTGGTTGTTGAGGCGGCCGATTTCGCTCGTCAGGATGGACTCGTCCCCAACGGCCGAGACGCCTAGCGCCAGCGCCGCCGCGGCGGCCCATTGGGCGAGTCTGGCCATTGCAATGCCCCTTATGCTTTCATCAGGGCGCAAAGTTGCAAAGAGCGAGCGAATAGCGGAGGGGGGGTGAAGGACGGGCGTACACCGAGGAGGGATGCTCACGGAGTCTGGCCACGTTTGGAGGTGCGGGACGGCAAGGCTGACTGACGCGCGCCCCAGGGGCAGGAGCTTGGGGCGTGCAACGGCCCGCCAATTATAGCGCCCCACCAGCCACTGTCGCACCCCTACGCAGCCACAACTGCCGTGGACCTCATTCAGCCTGACCATCCAAACATTTCTCCCAGGCACCCAACTCCATCCACAGTACAGCATACACGGCATCGTGACCACCGCACCAACGCCCACCATGAGCGACTCGCGCCGCAGCCGCCGGCCAGACAGCAACCAGATGTGGGACGACTCTGACCGCCGCGACCGCGACAGACAGCCCCCACGGGACGCCCATCGCGAGCCCAGAGACCGCGAGCCCAGAGACCGCGAGCCCCGAGACCGCAGAGGCTACCGCTCCCGCTCGCGGGAACGACGGGGAGGCGGTGATGCGTCCCCCGACAGGCGCTACAGAGACCGCGACGCGGACCGCAGCCGAGGCGGGCGCGGGCGCGGCGGGGGCCGAGACCGAGACAGGGGAGGCCGAGACCACCGCGCGCGATACGACGACAGAGACCGCCGCGACCGCCGACGAGACGACGACGCCGACCACCATCGCGACCGCCGCCGCTCCGCCTCCCCCAAGAGCACCAGCCCCCAAGACCCGACCGCCCAGGCACCACCTCCAAGACCAACCGCCCCCGCTGCCCACGCCCAGCCGGCCCGCGGCGCCGGCCCGACGCCCATGGACCAGGACGCCCCCGGGGAGGAAGACGGCGAGGTCGACCCCGACGAGGCCGCCATGCAGGCCATGATGGGCTTCGGCGGCTTCGGCTCCACAAAGGGCAAGAAGATCGCCGGCAACGACGTCGGCGGCGTGCGCAAGGAGAAGAAGACCGAGTATCGCCAGTACATGAACCGCCAGGGGGGGTTTAACCGGCCGCTGAGTCCGTCGAGGTGAGGTGTGCGGTGGCGAGGGCAGTGTGGAAAGGGGCAGGCAGGCAGGCAGGCAGGCATCAGGCGTTTGGGGCAGCAATGCGATTACCAGGCAGATACGCTGTACATTATACTGTACATGACATGATATCCCAGGGAGCCAGGAATAGACATCACGAGTTCTCACGAGGCATGCGTGTCGAAGCCCAGACTGCAAACAAGGTCCAGTAGAATTGAAGCCGTGGTACGAAGTAAAATACAAGGTATATGACCCTCCCGCAGCCGCACGCAATCCACTCCCCCACGGGTCGCTCTCCTATATCCCCAAAACAGATTCCTCGCGTCCCGCTTATGCTATGTAGTCTATAAACATTACGTACTGCAGAGGGCATATGCTGGCGCTCGCTGCCCAATGTCATCGAGTTCAAGGCGAGCTTATTCCGGCTCCTTCTCCCCGGGCTGCTCAGCATGCTTGGGCTCCGGCTCCTTGGTCTCCTGATCCTCCACCTCTTCATCGCCCTGCTTCTCTTCTTCTGCGAAGCCTGCGTCTGTGGTCGGCGTTGGCACATCGTCCCCGGCCGGTCCGCCCTCCGTATTGTCATCCAGTTGGCTGGCAGTCGCCTTCTCCCGCCGTCTCCTCCGTAGACGTCGCTCTTCCTCTGCTGTTTGTCTCCTCGCCTTTCGCATACTCTCCCTCTTGTCCGGGTCGTCCGCCTCGGCGCCTTCGCCCCCACGCATGCCTTGCAAAAGAGCTGCAGCTCTGTCTGCGACGTCGTCCTCGCCCTCTTTCGAAGAAGCAAGGCCGGGGCTGAGCAAGTTTCCTTCTTCGTCGATGGTCTCCTCCTTGGTCTGCAAGGTTGCTTCGATTTCGGGGATTTCGTCGAGATCGGGAACCTTTTGCCCGGACGCCACACGAACTTGGTGCCGGTCCTTGAGGCGTGCGCGACGGCGTCGGTCTCTCTGATCCCGGGCCTGGGGCGCTGCCGCCCTGAGCTTCTCGAGGAGAGAGTCCATGGCACCAGTGCTTGAATGAGATGCCGTTGTGCCCTCTACCAAGGCAGACGAGGCCTTTTGCTGTGCGTGCTTTCTCTTCATGGAAGCTTCGTTGCGCCTCCTCGTCTCCTCCAACTGTATATTCTTCTCCCGTGACTTCTTCCATTCGGACAAGAAGGTCGCCAACTTGGCGAAGAAGTCTCTCCTGGCATTCTCATCCGTTGGGTCTTCGCCGTAAAACACCATGATGTCCTGGTAGGTCTTCGTCATCTCATCCAGATACAGCTCCATCTGCTCCGCCTTTCGTCGAGCGTCCTTCATGCACCTTTGCACAATCTGGCTGACGCGGTCCTGGGGGTGGAACTTCTTCGGGTCGCTCAGGTTGCCAGAGTCCAGGGACATCTGCACGTTCCGGACGTTGTCCACGTATTTCTTCGCGTCGGCGCTGAGCTGCTCGACGTTGACCTTTTGAACAGCCAGGACCCCGGCAATGTCGCTGGAAAAGCCCTCCCACTCGGGGTACTGGTTTCGCACGATGCGCTCGACCAGGTCGGCCAAAGTCGACTCGTTCTTGTCGTCCTTGACCATGCCTAGTCTGGCAAGGGAGCTAAGCTTGAAACCGCGAGCCTGCTTGTTGGCGTCGTTCATGTAATTGCCAATGTCCAGAATGAGGCCGAGGACATTCATCAGGGACACCGAGTCTCTCAGACTCTCAGACACGTTGACAACTTGGCGAATCCTCTCGCTCAGCTCATCGTAGTCGGTTTCGAAGCTTCGCGTCAGCGCCAAAGCCCTCATCCTACTCTTCCAGTAGTGGTGAAGCTCAAATGCAGTGTACAAGTAAATCTGGTCCTGTCGCGTCAGCTCCGACGGGTCTTGTTCCCGGGTCTGATTGCTGGCCTCCGGCCCTGTCAGGTCTCTGCTGTAAGGCGCCATCTGTTTCGCGACGTTGTCGGAAATGTTGCACAAATCGTCTTTCTGTAAGAAATCCATGACCACTTGATTGTCAAGCACGTCCGTGTCGCAGTGAATAATCATTTGCACAACCTTGTCAACAGAGTGTTGGGAGAACTTGGCAAGAGCAATTTCTACGGCTAGTCAGCATCATCAAACGTGTGTCGGGGAGGGATGCAAACGTACCATATGCTTTCCTGGCATCAGAAGATATAATTTGCTTCTTGTCGCTCTTCTTTGAGCTCCCAGAGCCAAGTTGTTTAATCTCCTTGGCCAGAAACAGCTTCTCAACTTCATCCAGAATTCCCTTGCGGTTGAGTTCATTGTACTTTTCTTCCCTCTCCTCGGCCGTCGGGGCATGTGCCGCCCAGTGACTTGTCTCAGGGGTATCGACCTTGTCCCAATGAAGAGCCTTGAGCTTCTTCTTGGGCCTAACAACGGGCAATCCGATGCCAGAGGAGCCAGAGAACGCGGCCTTTTGCGGCAAGAAGTTGCCAGACATGAGACCGGGCATGGGCGGCGGAGGGGGTGGCATCGCGCCTGGCGTGCCCGGCGGCATCGGAGGCGGCGGCGGTGGTGGTGGAGGGCCGGATAGCATGCCTGGCATCGGAGGCGGAGGCGGAGGGGGTGGCGGAGGAGGAGCACCAAGAACTTGACCGGGCATGGGAGGTGGTGGAGGCGGCGGCGGCGGCGGCGGAGCGCCGGTTGGATCGGTGACTTGGATCTTGGGAGTATCGCCCTCCGCGGGTGTAAGGGGCGTGGAAGACTCCATGCTGGGATGTGATGGTCCAGTCGTAACGCCATCGCCTTCCTCCGAGTCGCTGCCCTCGTATCGCTTGACCTTGGAGCCGATCTCGTCGAGCAATCCGGCTTGTTGCCTAGGATCCATTATCGGCCGCTTCAACTGCACAATCCTCGGTCGCTCGTAGATGACGCCGTCATCACCCTCGGTCTCTTCGCCTTCTTCAATGGCATCGTCGTCGGTGTCTTCCCTCTGCGAGTTGATTGGCTTTCGTGCGATCTTGGACGGGCGGTTTATGCTGCCGAGCACGCTGTTGGTGAAATCCCGAGGTGGTGTGCCGCCGCCTGGGGGCGTCCCCGGCTCTTCGCCGTCCATTTCTTCCCGCAGAGCGCGGAGTCGATCCGAGGGTCCCGTCCCGTCTCCCCATACTCTGCCTTCCAGCTTGAACTGAGTCTTTTGCCGCTCCAGCTGCTTCTGGAGGCGTTCCATGAGGAGATCTCGGTCCAGGATACCTGGCATTTGGGCCGCATTGGCAGTGTTGTCGATATTCTTGTTGCCTTTGACGGCGTTGGATGCTGCGATATCCTGGGCATCTCGGAGCATGAGGTACAGCTCTCTCGTTTCCAGCTCGTTCCTTTGTGCCTCCTTGGATCTGACTGCTTGAATGCCCTCCAGTTCGGCCTTGAGGCCGTCTGCTTGTCGCTTCTGGGCCTCAATGAAGCGCGCTTGTTCGTCGAGCTGTTTCTGCATCTTGGCGACCAGCCCATCTGCTCCCAGCTCCAGCCTGGCCCGCACCTCGTCGCGCTCGGCCATGGCGGCCTCGGCAATCTGCCGCGACTCCAGTGCCTCATCCTGTGCCTGCCGAGCCTCCGAGTCCGTATGCAGTTTGTCCAGAAGACTTTGAACAGTAAAGTTCAAGCTTTGCTTGAGATCCATGTTCGGCAGGCGCCGGTCCATGGCGACGTAGCTGAGCATCGAGTCGACGAGTTGGAACATTCGCAGCCGCTCTTCGCCGTCGTTAGCGCGAATGAGCATGAGATGCTGGAGTGCCGAAACAAAGTAGTCCTGGGCCCTGCTCCCCTGGATTCGCTGATAGATGGCATCTGCAATCTGTCCGGGATCGTTCATGTCCTTGATTTCACCCTCAACATTGTCCTTGATGCTACTGTTCTCCCTTTCGAGCATGTCCTCGTAGTCGATGGCCTCGTTTGTCCGGTAGCGCTCGATCTGTTTGTCAAGGAGGTCATATTGGAACCCTTCCATCTTGGTCAGGATTCTCTTGATCCCGCACGCCGTAAACTGAGCCCGCACATGGACCCTGAGCTGGAGGTCCCTCTCGGGGGAGTCGACAATCATGTTGACCAGCATGAGCGTCGTGACGGCGTATTCCATCAGCAGGTTCTCCATGCCGATGCCGCCCGTGCGAAGTTCTTCGCTGGCACCAACAAGACTACCCATCTTGCCACGGCCGTCGACGGTGACCTCGACCAGCCGCATCCAGGCATCGAATCTGCCATTCTCTCCCGACTGGGCCCTGACCTCGTCCAAGGCTTGTATCACCTTGAGATGCCCCTCTCCGTTGTCGCCCCAGGTACACAGAAACGTCAAGATCTCGCTGACGAGCTTCCTGGTCGTAAGTCGCGTCGAGATGAGAGACGTCGCGAGCGCCAGCAGCACCTTCTGTTGCATGAGCGCATCGTCGGCGCCAAACTTATTGTTCATGAGCGCCTTGAGACACTTGACGATGTCATACTCTCTGTCCAGGCTCTTCTCCGCCTTGGAATTGTCCGGGGCCGGGCCGAGGGCTGTCTTGCGGTTGAGCTTCAGGAGCAAAGTCACCAAAGCGACCTGGCCCTGGCACTCGACGAAGCGTTTGACCCAGCCGATCTGCTGCGTTCGGAGGTTGACCTCGAGGCTTCCCATGCCCTTTGTGTCCAGCTTGTCCTCCATCACCCTCCTCACATACCATTCCGGCGTTCCCTCCTCATCAGAGTACGTGGTGACGTCCGGTGCTGCAAACTGATTCGTGCGGGCCGTCTGGCGGCGCTTCTGCTCTCCTTGCCACTCTGTGAGGCGGTCCTGGTGCAGCAGAGTCCACTTCTTCTGCGGCGGATAAGCCATCATCTGCCTCCTCGCTTGCTCGGGCAAGTTGTGCCAGCCTCGTTTCTGCATGAGCTGCAGGAACATCTGCTCGACGACGTTGTCGTCGTCGGGCTTGGGGAAGTAGAAGCCTTCCCCGGCGCTGGATCCGGGGCCGGAGAACCTGGTCAGTCTGTTCGAGTCTCGGTACGAAGCATGGGAGCCGTGGGAGCTCAGCGATGACGCGGTGGGTAGAGCTAGTTGCGATGAGCGCGAGTTTCCAGCCTCTCGATAACCCGGATTACCTGAGAATATGCTAAGGTTATCTCCTGAACTCCGGCCGTTGGAGGCCACGTAGGAGTCGTAGCGCGAGCCATTCACAGTGCTGGCCACGCTGGCACGCGCCGGCCCCCACTGCTGGTACTGCGCCTGTCGCCCCGTCGAGGCCATGGTGACGTTGGCCGGGCCGGGTAGGGACCGCGACATGGAAGCATGGGAGCCCGCATTGAGAGTCGACTGGTCAAAGGAGGGGTACTGGTGGAAGTCGATGCCGCCTTTGTTCAGCTGATGCGGCAAAGGGTCTCGGCGCACGGGCATCTGGTCGGGCTTGGGCAGGTACTCGACGGGAATCGGTGATCGGGAGCCCGGCCCGACACTCTCGTAGGGTATCGACGTTATGACTCCCGCCATCATGTTGATTCCGGGATCGGGCGACGCAGGCGCGTCAATGGACACGCTGGACGAGTCTCGCTTGTGGCGCGACGCGCGCGAGCTCATGGTGCTGAAGGCATCGAGGTGGTCGGTGTCGGCGGTCCGGCGGTCTTTGTTCTTATTTCTGGAAAAGAGGGAGCGACCGCCCGACGACTGCCTCGACTTGTCGGCGGACGACATTGCGGGCGCCGGCGGATCGGGATACTATATGAAACACGTGAAGGCGGCAGAGTGCTGGCCCAGGGCCGCTCGCATGGTGAAGACACGATCTGCCGGTCGGGTCTGGGCGGCGGGCGGCAGGGCTGAGCCTGGGGAGTCTTGCTCCGGTCGGCCTGGCCAGCTCCTCGCCGGGAATGTACGCGGCCAAGATGGCCGATGCTCGCTTCCGAGGCTCGCGCGACGGACGGCGTTGGAGATCGTTGGGTGCTTTGCGGTGGAAAGTCGTCGGAGAGCGCGTGGACCCGAGCCACTGACGGGCCGAAACAGCTAGCAATGGGGACCCGCGACGAGACACGCTTCGATAGGGGCGCCGCTCGGGGTGCTGCTCGTTCGCTGGCGCTGCGCGGATGGCAATCTCGCAGTGCAGAGGCGGCGGCCGAGTGTCGGGCGTCCGTGATGCTCGAGCGTCGAGCGGCCAAGTCGAGTATTGAAAGAAGAAGCAGAATGCGGAGAGTTCCGCGTTGCACGAGGCCCCTGATGAGACGGGGCTCGACTCGACAAGGGGGCTGCTTCTGGCCCCGGCTGAGAGGAGAGATGACGATTCAGGAGAAGCGGCCGGGCATTTGCGGTGGAGTGCATGTGTGGGTGGGGTGGGAAGGCTGTGAGGTAGCCCAAACGGGGGTGGCAGGCGCCAATGCCAGCGACTGCACAGCGCTAGCAGCGCGCCGGAACTCGGGGCCACGGCTGCTGTTGGCTTGCAGCGAGTGATACAGCACATGGCCCAGATGCAGCACGTCACCAGATGCTCATGAAAGACGTACGATTGATTGCTTTGTCCAGGCTTGCTCGACAAGCACACTCGACTCGAGGCTCAAACCGGAGCCGGCACCACGGGCCAAACATCCAATCCAATCCCACCCTTCGACACGGCGATCAAACCCCCACCACCGGCAGACACTCGCAGTCATGGTTTGTCGCAGATGCTGGACAGGCACGCCGCACCACGACCGGGCCAATGGCATGTTCGCGAGCGCATACTCGTAACCCGCGACCGACGCCTCGTTCCTCATGACCGCCTGGCCCGAGCGAGATTGATGCCAGCAAACGGCCCCGGACGCCTTTCATTAGCCCACACGACAGAACAGTTCTAGACCCGGCAGAGCCCCTGACTGGCCCTCTCAGGCTCCGGTCCGCGGTGGAGGCGGCCGAGGGTGTGGCGGTGCGCGAGACCCTGGAAGTGCGCCGCCAAGGCTGGCTTTAGTGGCTCGTTTAGTGGGCGGCCCGCCTGGGGTTCACGCCTGGCTCGGGCTCGGACGCCATTTGCGGCTCTGCTGATGGTAGCCGTCGGCGCCGCAGTTGACAGCTTCCACTCGCAACTCCAACTACATCCGGGGCATCATCATCGGGGAAAAGGGCCTCGTCCGCCCTGCCGTCTTCGCGGCCAGCATTCTTCCGATAGATCTGCCCAGCATCGTCCATCTCCTCATCCCGCAACCATGGCGGCCACCTCGCTGTCTCTCTTCAAGGTATGCGTCTCCCATCCCAACCTCTCCGGGACTTGCCCGTGCTTACCGGCCGCCCCCAGGCGCTCTTCGTCCCCGCCGTCATCTCCCTGCTCCTCTTCCTCGTCCTCACCTTCGTCCTCGTCCCCGTCTGGCGCCGCTACCGCAGCCGCTACGGCCAGTACCTGCCCCTCGACTCCATCTCGGACCGCACCTCGTCGCTGCGCCATCGCATCGTCGGCCGCTTCGCCGGCCTCAATCCGCTCGCCACCTTCCTCAGCGCCAGGCAGGTCGTCTTCGCGCACGGCGCTGCCGACGACGGCGAGGAGCTGGGCGACGTCGACGAGGCGACGTGGCGCGTGATTGAGAGCCACGTGCCGACGGCGCAGCTGGACAGCTCGCGGCGGCTAAGTCGGGAGTATGCCATTCCCGTGTTCGTGTTCCGGGCCCATGTGTCGGTCGCTGACGGTGCAGCAGCTTAGAGGAAGGATTCATGGACGACAGTGACGACGAGCCAGATCTAAGGTGACGGGGCAAGAATGGACGCTATCATGAAAGAATTGTGCCACGGCGCGCTCTAAATTAGAACTTGACGATATTCCAACGGGAATCCATAGGCATTGGCAGCGCAGCGATGACGGATAAAGGCTGTTTGGTTACCCCGGCACAGCGCAGAAGCAAATACGAGGTCCCGGGATTGTTACGAGGTTGTATGGTCCAAAGATGGTCACGTCTACCAGTAAGAATAAGTTACAGACTGCAAGCTCATTCGAGAGACCCGGCGGACGCTCCCTGAGCCAAGCATATGTTGGCTCCGTCTGGGCTTTTTTTGGGGAATCAGCGCCGGCTCTGCGACTTGTACGGCTATCGGGTCAGAAGCAGACTACCCTGATAAAGTTGAATCGAAACAAGATCCTGTGCTACGCTGATGCCGTGTATTCAAGCACGTACGTGTACCTAATTAAGTCCTAACCTAGCAATTCTGCCTAATTCGCTGACTTGATGGCGCTGTTGAATCCAAGGCGTATACACAAGCCTTCGCCTTCATCTCATGCACTGGCCTGCTGGCTGGTGCTACACTTGCGACGACCCGGTATCGGAATCGAAAAGATTCGAGATGCCTCGCCAAACCCATACTCCACCCACTTCACGGCCCACCACGCCTTCTGGTGCATGTCCAGTCTCTTCTCAGTCTGATGGACAACAAACATCTGGTACCTGCGGACCGCAGCGAGCCCGAATCCGGAGGCGGTGTTGCGGCGGTCCCGCCACCTGATCTCCGTCTCGCGCAACTTCTTGGCCGCCACCTTAATCTCCCCGTGGATCTTCACGCCCTTGGGCGACTTGCAGAACTCGTAGTAAAAGGGCAAGACGATCGCCATGTTGTCCCCGAAGGGCTCCTGCGGCGAGAAATAGGTCGGGCACGTCATGTGCTCGCATCTGTGACGGAGAGGCACGCGGCACTTGGGGCACCTCTTGGGGGGGTCGGGGTCCGCGAGCCAGCGAAAGAGGCATTCGTGGCCCATGGCATGGCCGCAGGGAAGGAAAGTTGTCTTTTCGACCTTGTTATCGAAGATCCTGGGCTTTCCCAGCTCCTGGCCGCACATGTAGCACGCCTCGAGGTCCACTTCAAGTTCGTTGCTGTCGATCAGGGTCGAGCCGACCGAGACCGAGCCAGTCGGCTTGCCATCCGGGGGGGGCGCCTGGGTGATGGCGTCGGGATCCTCCACTTTGGTGTCTGCAGACTTGGCTGCACTGGTATCTGCAGACATGGCTGCAGTGGTGTCTGCAGACTTGGCGGCACTGCTCCTCTTGCGTCTGCCCACTGCCACGGCCCGGACGATCAGGCTGGGGGTTTTTGGAATAACCCGGTCCTCCTTGTCCCCGTCTTTGCCCGCGCCCTTTTCATCGGGGGCAAGGAGGTTCGAGTGGGAGGAATGCGGCGAGGCTTTCTGCGTAGGAGCCGACTCTAGAGACGAGGTCCGGATCCGAAACCTATCACTGACCGGATGCTTCCGAAGCGGGTTGTTCTTCGGATCCGCGGGGTGAGGACCACGAAGATGGGGGAGAAGCTCCGCGGGCTCCTTCAGGCGAGCCGCGGCAAACTTCTGGCACTCGCGCTCCATGCGTTCGCGCCGGAGCTTGCTGTTGAAGCGTCGATATATCTCTCGTGGAGATACCATGGCGGGCAGGCTGCTGCGCTGGCGAGCTGACTGTGAGGTGGAGGGATGGTGTCCATAGCGAGGGTCTGGCTGAGAGCGGGTATTGGAATGGATGTGGCCTGAAGGAGCGAATAGTACTTGGTGTTCAAGAAAAGAGTGTCTGCTCCGGGATGGAAATGCTAAGTCAAATGTTGTTGGCGGACGATTCAGAGTGTGGAAGAGGCAAGGTTGGGCTGGGCGCTGAGAACTCTCTCGCAAGCCTGATGACTCCGTCCGGTCGGCGGCTTCCTTGCCACGCTCAGGCAGGTGCCTGCTTCTCGCCTTGCCTGTCATCTCCTGGCCTGGCTCTCCCTCTCTGTCGATATGCGGGTCGTTCCTCGTGTAAGCTGAGTTTGTACTTTGTACGTCTCCTTCCCAGCATGTCCTGGTCTGCAGGCGACATCATCACAGCAATGCAAAATTTGTTTGAATTTATTCCAAACCCTCTCTTTGGACAAGTCATTACTAAAACTGTTAATTACTTGAGAGAACACGATCGTGATCATCAAGTGAATGGGTGTCTTCTCTTTGCGCTAAGCCCTTGCTGCCAGATGCAGTTACTAAAACCCACGTCCAACGACACCCCACCTTCTCGACCGTTCATGAACCTTCACCTCACCTCACCTCACCTCACTTTCAACATCCTCCTCGACATCGCGACTCACGTTCCCGGGCCTGGCCCAATGCACCTTCCACGATGCGGTTCCGAACGGAGTTGAAAAACATACGCACCTTTGCGAGTAAGTCTCCCCGGGCAGACGCGCCTTCGCTCGTCTCCAGCAGGCGCAAGCTGACGACGTTGCAGAGCTCACCGCGGCGCTCTCCTCCTTGGAGAAGATTGCCTGGATGCGCCTGAGCGATGACACAGCGCGCTTTACCGTGATTCCCGACATGGGCTCCCAGGTCTGGGCGTACGTGCCCCCTCTTGCGAGCGCTCGTCCGTGCCGGGGGTGCTGACGCTTCGCAGCTCCCTCGCCATGGACTTCATCTTCGAGGGCTACCACATACAGTCCGCCGAGGCGTCCAACACCATCAACCTCGAGCTCCCGCTGCAGCCCCTCCAGCGCGCCCTCAGGTCGGCCCTCAACAGCATCTCCGCCTCGCTGCGCCTCACCAAAAAGGACGGCCTGCCCATCCTCTCCCTGACCATCACCACCACCACGTCCCACGGCTCCTCCAACGCCGCCGCCAAGCCCTCCGCCGCCGACGACCCCTTCGGCGACGACGACGTCTTCTTCCAGCCCGAGCACCTCGAGACGTCGCTGCGGCGCGAGCACGAGAAGATCATCACACAGGACATCCCCGTCCGCGTGCTGCACCCCGAGACGGTCGAGATGATCATGCAGCCCAAGGTGCGCGAGCCCGATGTGCACATCCAGCTCCCCCCGCTGCTGCAGCTCAAGGCCATCTCGGACCGCTTCACCAAGCTCGCCCTCGCCGGCTCCACCGCCAGCAAGGCCCCCAAGCTCGAGCTCAGCGCCAACATGCACGGCAGCCTGCGCCTGCGCATCGCCACCGACACCACCGACATCTGCAGCGTCTGGTCCGACCTCGAGAACCCGGAGCTGGACCCCGCCCAGCTGGACAAGCCCGTCGAGGAGCACCCCAGCACCAAGTTCCGCCAGGACGGGCCCGACCGCTGGGCCACGGTGCGCGTCGACGGCAAGGACTGGAGCAAGGTGCTGAGCGTTGGGCGCCTCGAGGGCAGGGTTATTGGGTGCTTTGCGGATGACCATGCGCTGATATTATATGTCTACGTGCCGCATTACGATGATGCCTCGGCAGAGGACTCTGTTGTCACGGTGAGTACGGACCATACACACGGAACCTCCTCTGAGCTTACTCTGACATGACACAGTATTATGTTCAATCGTATAGTGTATGATTCTTGAACACAGTTTCGGCGTTGGCAGGGGGTACAACAGGTTTGCACGGTAGCGCAAGATCTCCGGGTTTGTGGCGTTTGCAATGGTTTGCTGGTTACATGTTTTCGCTTCGACTACGTCTGGGTTATGGATATTGGCAGATGACTATATCAGTCCTCATGTCAAGCACGCAGGGCAATTTGACGACATAGGACAAGACCGCTCAAGAATATCTCTCATTCGCCAGTCTCAACTGACCAGCATCTTAACTCGTGACGCGCGAATATTACAACTTGATACTGGTAGGGTGAATGTCTATGGTACAATCGCCTGGCTGCGGTGTGGTACAAATCTCTATAGAAAAAAACGCTGTGTACCCGCCCAGGAGAAAACACTCAGCGAGGACTGATAGTCCCATCTCATCTCATCCCATCATCATTTCGCCATGACATCGACATATCGCCCGCTCTTTCTCGGCTTCTTCTGTCCCGCCTTGCGAGGCGCCGGTGCGCCGAGCAGATCATCGATACTGCTGGCGTTGCTCATGCTGGTAGTTGGCCTGCTGGGCGGCCCGCTCGGGGGGCCCGCGGTGAGACCAGGGTTGGATACCGAGCGACTTAAAACAGGCGGCGCCCCGAGGCCCAGGCTCTCTTGGGAGGACTGCGCGACGAGGTTCGGCGTCGATCGCGGAGGCCCCGAAGGAGGAGGCACGCTAGAACGCCCGCCGGCTGGTGGAAGAGTCGAGCTAGAGTAAGGCGGAGGAGTGCCGCTGACAGATCGAGGAGCTCCTCTAGGGGGTGGTGGGGTTTCCTTCTTGGCCTCTGTGTTCTCTGCACCGGGCTTCTTGTTGATCCAGCGCTTGAGCTCAGGGTCGTAGACGAAACTGCTTGCCTCGCCAAGCTTGGCACGGATTGGCTTCCCAGGAGAAGCCTCGCCAATGTTGGCTTCGGCTTTCTTGCCGCCAAACCAGCCGCCGAATCCCCAGCCCTTTTTGCCCGCCTGCTGCGCAGCAGCTCGCTTGGCTGTTTAGTTTGTTAGTTGCTGCACATAATTTATACGGATTTAACGGTTGCCTACCATCTTCTTCAGCGGCCTTCCGGAACATCTCCTCGTTGTCGCGATCCTTGTCGGACTTTGTCTTTCCTTGAGGCCGCTGCGCGGGAATATCGTCGTCGTCGTCATCCATGAAACTCCTCTGCTTGGGCTTAGCGGCATCGCTCCCGTCTTCAGCCGACGGCTGTGGGTCTGGCTCATATGATGGCGGTTCATAGCCGTATGGCTGGAATGAAGGTGCCTCATATCCCCCCGTGCCGCTCTCTCCTGCTTGCCCGTGGCCCTCGTCGCCAACAGCTGGGGTCATTTGCGGAGGCTCATATCCGTAGGCGGGAGGCTGGTAACCTTGGTTGGATGTGCTAGCCTCGGCTTCGCTGGCCCCAGCTTGAGGGTAAATGCTGGGGGACTCTTGAAGCCCATACGGCTGATATCCCCCAGCTGGCTGTTCGGGTGCCGCCGGTAGGTGGTTATTAGCAATGGCTGGAGTAGCCTCGGGTTGCAGGGGTTGGTAGCTCGGCCCCGACGAAGGGTATTCCAGTCCCGATGAAGGGTATCCCGGTCCCGACGAAGGGTATCCCGGTCCCGACGAAGGGTATCCCGGTCCCGACGAAGTGTATCCCAAAGGCGCGTAGCCGCCGGTTTGTGGAGCAGGAGAAGAGCTAGTCCCGGGGTACGTTGGCTCATAGGCGTTACGAGGATGCTCGTTCGAATTTCGACCCGAGGATGCCGGTGCCGGCGGATGCTGCGATGCGGGCGCATACGGATTCGCCATGCCGGCGGGCTGAGCGGTTGCCGGGGCATATTTTGACGAGGTCGCGGAGGCGAGGGGGGCAGGGTTGGCTGGATAGCCAGGTGACCCGCCGCCATACACCTCAAAGTTGGAGACGGATGGCGAGCGGCTCATGTTCGGCGTGGTTGCAATTCGAGCAAACGGTCCATTGTCTGCATCACCAGCGCCCCCATTGGCAGCGTTGTCGGCCTCGTCTCCAGCCACAAATTTGTTGAACCGGTTCCACACGCTGTCGGACACCTTGTTCATGCTGGGCTTAGACATCCACGAGGATGACATGTCCTTGGGGGCTTGCTTCAGCCTCGTCATGAAGTCGTGAGCAGCCGTCTCGAGGATGGCATGATGGTACGGCGACCTTCGTGTCTGCGACTCTATGGCTGCCGCGATGGCATTGCAGTACTGCAGAGCCTTATCCCGATAGCCGTATTCGGCCAAGGTGATGGCATGCTGCAGCTTATAAGCTGCGAGATGGGGAGCTCCTGCGGCACCGGCAACGCCACCGCCAATCGTAAGACCGTACTCGTAGACCTCGCTAAGCTGCAGTGCTTCCGTTTCCTTGGCGAATTGCTCTGATTGTTGATGGTGGTCAGATCCAAGGAGTACGAAGTCGACATTCGGGTCGTCCAGCCCGCCAAACACCGATAGACTCCTGCTGAAGATGAAGCAGACCTGTGCCGCCTCTGCCCTTCCGTAGCTCGACAACAGCTTCCCGAGAGCGTTCAGGCCACGGACGTCGTCGGCGCTGCGGTTGCTGAGGATAAGTGTCAGTGTCTCCCGCCACTTATCCAAGCCATCCATGGCATCTCTCGTATGCCCCGAGGTAGCTTCCTTGGAGACCAGCTGCAGGCCAGCTCGGGCATGGACTGGCACAAGCTCATCGACGCAGTCGTCAAAATTGCCAGATAGTACTTTGTACAAAGCAGCGATGGACTCGTTGTTGTGGCCGGGGTAGTTGACCTCTTTCCGCACGAACTCCTGCGCAACCTGCTTGTAAAGGTCTGGTGAGACGGTATGCGAAATGAGCATAGCGTGGCCCCAGAGACGTTTGTCCACCGCAGACCACACTGCAGTCTCACGTTCGCCCTTCAGGAGGTCGAGTCGTATCTGCTCCATGACCGCAGGGTCGGCGCCGTCTGACTGCATCGATGTAAGAGGACCAGCCTGCGCACCCATGGCAGAAGCAGTGGGGAACAGCGCATCGTTGTCAGAGGTGGGTGTCACTGTTTCTGGAGAGAGGACGTCTCTAACAGCCTTCTCCACAGCAGGGTTGCCCTCCAGTGTTCCGTCAAATTCGATGAAGATCCGAAGCAGCTTCCACAAGAGTAAACGCTCAACACCGCGCTTCGCCTCAAGCGACAGCTGAGAGTGAAACGAGACATCGGGGAGCTCTTTCTCCTGTGCGTCAATCCCCGCAGCGAGCCAGGTGAGAGCTTCCTTCTTCATCGACTTCCCCCTCAGGGGGCCAGGGAACTTGGTCAGGCGATCCTGGAGGGGCTCAATGTCCTTAATATTCCGCACCTTGACTTCGCCACAAGTTCGTACAATCGTTGGTGTTGTCTGGTTCATAGCATATCGCGGTATGCTCTTGGGGAACGATGTGACTACCGTTCCGCCAACTCCCCACACAATGATGGGTACGCCTTTCCATCGTTCCAGGGGATCGTGCTCCCTTCCATCCGTTGGAGGAGCCATGTTCATTGAAAGAGACTGGCCACGTATTCTGGCACCAGGGGCATACGCCAACTGCTGAGATTTTGCGAGTACTGGTGAAGATGCCGAATGAGAAGACGATGGGCGGCGGCCTGTATCGGTTGGCCTATATTGTCGATTGCCATGCACAGCACCGGGGGATTGTGTCGAAGCACGAGGCGGCGGCACAAATCCGGAGTGGGCCGTTGGCGCTGTTTGAGGCAGGTAGTTTGAGCCGGCCCTCTTCGAAGGTGACAAAGTGGGTGGCGCATGATTGCTAGCAGCCAAAGGCGGTGTTTGACGAGCTGCTGCCGGAGACGCTGGTTTATAGCTTGACTCTGTATTCGCAGGAGGCGCTTGGGTTGCACTAAATGATCTGTTGGCTGGCGAGGCATCGTCTTCCTCCTCCTCATCGACTTCACGCGTAGGCGGAAGTGACGACACTCGGTTCAGTCTAGGTTCAAAGGAGGAACTCGATCGACGGTCAAAGTAATGCGCTTCGCCATTTGAAGCATGTACTGCACTGTGCAGTTTGTCGCTGCTGGAATCAAAGTGAGCCAGGGGACTCGACGTCCTTGGCAGATGTGGCAGAACTGCTTGCGAGGGGGTGACAGGACCCGAAGGACTGTGAGAGCTCGCTGGTCGGGATGTCGCCGGAGCTGGGGAAAATCGAGTTGGCGCCGCAGGCGGCGGTGGCCCCTGAGTATGTGGCTGTTGTGCCGGAGCAGGGGAGTATCTGGTTGCATTGCCGGACGGCGGTGGCATTGGGGGCGCCGAGGACTGAAGCGCGGCATATGGACTCACTCTCTCGGGTGCGACAAGATTACCAACTGCAGGTGGCTGCGCAGCTATACCCGCGGGAGGAGGCACAGCGTTGGCCATGGGAGGAGGCAAAGCGTTGGCCATGGGAGGAGGCACAGCGTTGGCCATGGGAGGAGGCACAGCGTTGGCCATGGGAGGAGGCAAAGCGTTGGCCATGGGAGGAGGCACAGCGTAGGCCATGGAAGGGGTCGGTTGCGGCTGTTGTCCGGCGGGAGCGTACGGGCTCGGCGACTGCGTTCTATTGCTGTGCCTCGAGCTCGGCCGCGGTTTCGCCACCACGGGCAAGTCTTCAAAGAAGCTTCCCTGGCTGCGAAGAACAGGGGCAGAGGCCTTCTGGTTCAGGGGTGGCCTCTGGGTTGATTGGCCAGCAGCAGGTGGCATGCCGGCCGAAGGCGGGTAGCCTGGAGTAAACATACTCGTACTCCTGGTGGGAGCGGGCGCCTGCTCGCGAGAAAGTTGCTGCATGCTCGCTCGTTTTCGAGGCTTCACCGTGGTGGTCACCAGGTCCGTTGGCAGATCGTACGGCGAGGAATAGCCGCCTTTCGACTTGTCCGCGAAGCTTTGGGCTTTGACAAGCTCCGGACGCGGCTGGGGAGGTTGGCCATATTGCGAAGCTGCGTTAAACGGGGCGGGTGCGAGTTGTTGATACGGATTATGCTGCACGGGGGCGGCGGCCGAGGGTATGTGTGATGTAGATGGCTGCTGAGAAACAACCCCGACAGGTGCGTAAGGATTCGGTGCAGCGGCTTGCCGAGTTGCGGATGGAACTGGTGCCGGCTGAGGTTGGGGAACGGCATCATCAGTATCGTCCTCTAGGAACCCCTCGTCATCGCTTCCAAGGAAGGCGGTTGCGTCAATTTCCTTGTTCTCTGTTGTTGAATCCTCGAGAAGGAATTCATCGTCGTCGTCATCGCCAGCAAATGCCTCTTGCCACTTGGACGCAAGATCTTCTGTCTTGGGTTGGCCCGCTACCTGCTCGTCTTGATGGTCGGTTGCGCCATAAATGCCTGTCGCGTCCTCCACGCCTTGGCTCTCCGTGGTCTGGGCCGCCTCGTGCTCTTCCAGGGTCTCCTCAAGAGTACTCTGGCGTGACAGCGGCTCAGGGTTCATCGCACCCATGACTTGCATGGTGGACTTGCGCTCGATGGGATGAATGCTTTCAACCATATTATCCGCCTGCGTGCCTGGCTGTTGTACTTTCGTGAAATAGTCGTCATCGTTTCCGTGATCGCTGGCGAATGGGTCGGCGAAAGCGGCGGGGGTGGCATCTCGAGTCTCATTCCCGGTCGCATCCGAGTTAGGTAGCAGAGGAATGCCTTCTTCGTAACGGGCTTCGGATGCATCCACTTCGGGCTCCTCTGTCCATTGGGTATGCGTGGCTGTCGCCCTCTCCGGCGGCCCAGGTGAGGCGTGGTTATCATGAGCGCTGCCTGCCCGATACTGCTCTTCGTCGAATTCAGCTTCCCTTTCAGTTTCCTCCATGACGTCCAATGCTTGAGTCGATGGCAGAGGCATCTCGCTGTGTTCCTCAGCATTGGCAGCCATGAGGGGGACCACTGGGAAGGAATTCGTTCGGTTTGACGGAGGCATGAAGCTGAAGGTGTCGGTGTCGGTGCGTGTCAAGCTCCAGTCACCGTCATCGTCGTCGTTGAAGCTGACCTCGTGTGACACAGTTCGGGCAAAGGACATGGAACTAGAATGTTGCGCCGTGGTGGGCGGCGGCGCATCAGTTTCGCTAGGTGTCGTCGTCTGAAGCAAGTCTTCGTCTGGTTGTGGTTGCGCTTCGGACTTTTGTGCCTCGGTATAGGTCTGCGGCTCTGCCTCCTCCGAGGCCAACCAGGCATCGCCATCAATGTCGCCATCAATGTCGCCCCCATCCTGAGAAAGCCAAGCATCAACCCCGTTTTCCTGCACCGGCGCCTCGGCCGCCTGCAATGCGACGTCCTCGTGGGGCTCTGCGTCGTCTGAAGCTAGCCAGGCTTTCGCGCCGTCATCGTCGGCGTCGTTGGAAAGCCAGACGTCGGCTGCGTCCGACCCGTTTTCAGAGTCAAGAGCATCGCGGGACTCGAGATGTTGCGTCGCGTCCTTGTTGGCAGGCTCCGTCGTGGCCTCGGCCGGCACCTCAGGGTCCGTGGCATCGGTGTCTCCGGCGGCCGGGGGAGGAAGAGGATGGCTATTTGGCATCAATGCTGGATGCCATGACGCATGGGGGGGGCCGTTGGCCATTATTGAGAGGCGAGCGAGGAGATGCGATGATTAAGTAGACGCCAAACGCAAGATGCAATACCTTTGCGAAGAGGTCAGTGGCGTCTCGGAGCTAAAGGAGTTTCCTGCGCGACGCGCAGGCACTGCGATGCGCTGATAGAGATCGTGTGTCGGGTCTGTGGAACATACTAATACAGGACAAGAATCAAATGTGGCTCCTCAATGTGAGGTCCTGTTCGCCATGCCAGGAGCAGAAGAGTCGGGTATCGAGAGGGTCGAGGGAGGTTGTGGCGTCGTGGGATTGCAAGTGCAAGTGCAAGCTGGCAAGTACGGAGGACACCTCAGGAGAGCACACAGCAGACCTACTGGGTTGTGGGACTCCATGGTGGTCGCGCTGAGGTACTAATTAATTGAGCAAAAAGTGCCAGCGTGGAGCCTACCCAAGCTAATCGCGGGCCGTCATCATGCCCCGGAATTTATCCGCCCAGCAATAACGAATGCTTACTCGTACTCGTAGTTACTAGACGCTGGAAGTTGACATCATAGATTTATCCTCCCAAACCGACCGACGGACCTTTCGCTCCCGCTCGACGACTTTCATTCACGTACGTTCTGTAAATCTCCTACTGCTATTGATCCCAAATCCTCATCCCAATGTATTTTGAGAAGCTTCTGGTGCCCAAGACCACCCCACGCGCAGTTGTCGGCGTCTTGATGGATGTTGCTCCGCGAATCCGTTGTGGACTCAGCGATCATTGGACAAAATCACCGAACCGGCCGCGCCGGACGATGCTCCGCGGTCAGCTTCTATATGTCGTCTTAGCAAGACATTATTTGCTCCTGTCTCGTCGTACAAAGACGCCAAAGCTCTATTCCTTTGTTTCCAACTTCCTTACCCTTCGTCTTGTGTCCGTTTCACAGCCTAAAGATTGCTTCTCGTCGTTTACACAGAGCTAGTAGTACACTATGCACGGGCCGCCAGCGCATCAATCTGGCACAAACGCCTACCCTTGGTTGCCTTTTGTTCTGGTATGACTCTCGGGCCAACTTGCGCCATGCCGCAAAACTTGCCGTATATGTAGTCCGGGCGGGATATTCGGCAATACTTGTCCAGCCTTCCCCACCCCCAGGCCTCCAATGAAGTCTCAAGCCTTCAACCGGCGTCATCCCCAGTATTCCATTACAGCCCCTCTATCATGCTGAGATACCGAGGCTCCGAGCTGGATCGAGAGACTGCGAACTTCTTTCAGGGCTTCGATGTCGGCAGTTCCAGTTTCCACCAACTCAAAAGCCATTCGTAATGGTGCGTATGGTGCTCGAATAATCATATCTGCTCGTCGATTAATCAAAACTTGGGAAATGTCCGTAGGGAGGTGCTAGTGTAGGGTAGGGCCGGGTAGGCACGAGCAGGTGCTCCCCGGGGCGCCGGCGTGTAGGCCCCACCCGGGCAGCTCAGGAGCAAACCCCTGGCGTCAGCCTGCCGGGTTACGTATCCCAGATGCGTATGCCATGCGTGACCACCATCTTCCTCACGACAATACGATCATCCTCATAGCGGACCCCCCTCGCCTCTGAACCCGACAGCTCGCTATTGCTTTGCGGAACACCTAGAGGATGCTAACCAGAGACGATCCCCAGCGCCTGTGACCAGCCATTCCCGTGCCGCGTCCAATCCGGGGTCGTGCGCCACGGCGCAGCATGATCAACCAGCAACGCCAGCGCAACTGCCACCTTCTCCAACACTAGGCGCGCGGTGGAAACTGATGCGGGATGCCTTCCACACCTCCGTACCGACCTACCGAGCCGCCCGATTCGCCCACGCAGGATTCCGACTCGGACCTCGACCTCGATATCCAGGAGCTGGACCCCATCTCGACCGAGCCGGCACGAGGATCACGCCGGGACCCGCCCGCCGCAGAGCAAAGGACATCGAGGATAGCGCTGCGAAGCTTGCGCATGGGAGGACTGCGGCGCCAGAACAAACGTGGCCGCGGGTACGGGGAGCTCGGCGCCAACCGCGACGACGTGGACGACCACACGCGCGGGCTCTTGGACGAGCACGATGGCAGCGGCAACGGAGACGACGATGTGCCGCTTCTGGGAGGAGACCAGAGGTCTCACAGCCGAAGACCGTCCCGGTCCAGCCTTCGGCTCCCGAGCTTCATGTCCGGCTCCAAGAGGGCGGATGATGAAGGGCCCGAGGAGCAGGAAGACGACCCGTCGGCGTCGAGACTGGTGGCTGTCGGATCCAACCAAGCCACTCGATTCCCGACCAACATCGTCTCCAATGCCAAGTACACGGCCCTGACGTTTCTACCCGTCACCCTTTACAACGAATTCTCCTTCTTCTTCAACATGTATTTCTTGCTCGTCGCCTTGTCGCAGGTGATTCCGGCCCTTCGCATCGGCTATCTTTCAACATACATTGCTCCGCTGGCGTTTGTTCTATGCATTACCATGGGAAAGGAGGCATATGACGACATCGCGAGGCGGAGGAGAGACACCGAGGCAAACTCGGAAGAGTACAAGGTGCTTCTGTTTAGCGATCCGGAATCGCGCCCCGCAGCCCTCCGACCGCGACGGCCTCTCCGGTCTGATACTCTTAGACGGGGCGCCCGGAGGCAGAGAGGAGGTCGACAAGACTTGTCTGATATTCAAGAGGAAGAAGAGCGGGACGAACCGGCCCAGCCATCGTCCTACGTCCAGGAAATCAGCCGCAAATCAAAGGACCTTAAAGTGGGCGATGTCTTGAAACTTAGCAAGGGACAGCGAGTGCCATCAGACGTCGTCATCTTGCAATGCTACACTTCGGACGGGCCTACTGTCACTACCACCCCGACAAAGGAGCCGGCAGAGGAGGAAGCATTGTTGGCGCTTGCGGAGGACGAGCAGGACTCGAAAGGCAAACAGCCAGCTGCCGAAGCCGCCCAGGACGAAGCCGGATATGGCTCTGTTGGCGAGACGTTCATCAGAACCGACCAGCTCGATGGTGAGACGGATTGGAAGCTGAGGTTGGCATCGCCCTTGACGCAGCACCTCGCCCCCGAGGAGTTTGTCCGCCTTCGGGTGACTGGAGGGAAGCCTGACAAGAAGGTGAACGAGTTTGTGGGAACAGTTGAGCTGCTTCCCACGAGGCAAGATGCCACAAGTCACCACTCCGTGCTCCAGCAAGATGGCGACGACTCCAAGTCTACGGCGCTGAATATTGACAATACTGCCTGGGCCAATACGGTGATTGCCTCCCAGGGAACGACGCTGGCTGTGATCATGTACACGGGCCCGCAGACGCGATCTGCTCTCTCAACGTCGCCTTCGCGTTCCAAGACTGGTCTTCTGGAGTACGAGATTAACTCGTTGACGAAGATCTTGTGCGCACTGACGCTGGCCCTTTCAATACTACTGGTTGCTCTGGAGGGCTTTGAGAACACCGAGGGAAACGTTTGGTACATCAAAATCATGCGCTTCCTGGTTCTCTTCTCGACCATTGTGCCAATCAGTCTACGCGTCAACTTGGACATGGGAAAGAGCGCATACTCACGGTTCATCCAGCGTGATCCTGGCATCCCGGGCGCCGTCGTCCGAACAAGCACGATTCCTGAAGATCTCGGGCGCATCGAGTACCTGCTCAGCGACAAGACGGGAACCCTGACACAAAATGACATGGAGATGAAGAAAATCCATGTCGGCACAGTCTCCTACGCCAACGAGGCCATGGACGAGGTCGCGTCGTACGTCAAGCAAGGCTTCTACATCCAGCCTACCACGGATCCATCGTCACAGACGATGCTCATTACGCCGTCCTCGACATACTCGGCCACTGTCAACGTTGGTGCGACTCGCACGAGGAGAGAGATAGGATCGCGAGTGCGCGATGTTGTTTTGGCCTTGGCTCTCTGCCACAACGTAACGCCAACAGTCGATACCGAAGATGGCAGGGAAGTCACGTCGTATCAGGCATCGTCGCCAGATGAGATTGCGATTGTCAAATGGACTGAATCCGTTGGTCTTAAACTGGCATCTCGCGATCGGAAGAGCATGACGCTCGAATCCACCGATAGCGGACGACCAGCTGTCCGAGTTCGCATTCTCGACGTCTTCCCGTTCACGTCAGATGGTAAGCGCATGGGCATCGTGGTCCACTTTCAAGAAAACATAAACGCGCCGTCAACCGACTTGAGCAGCGGCGAGATATGGTTTTACCAGAAGGGCGCCGATACGGTCATGAGCTCCATTGTGGCCGCCAACGACTGGCTCGATGAAGAAACCGCGAATATGGCGCGAGAAGGGCTGCGAACACTGGTAGTTGGCCGCAAAAAGCTATCTGTCCAGCAATATCAGGAGTTCTCGTCCCAGCACCAAGAAGCTTCGATGGCGATTGCCGGGCGCGATGCGGGGATGCAGAGAGTCGTATCGCACTACCTCGAATCCGATCTTGAGCTCCTCGGCGTTACTGGTGTGGAAGACAAGCTGCAAAAGGACGTCAAGCCGTCTCTGGAACTGCTGCGCAACGCGGGTATCAAGATCTGGATGCTGACGGGCGACAAGGTGGAGACGGCGAGGTGTGTCGCCGTCAGTTCCAAGCTCGTCGCCAGGGGCCAGTACATCTACACCGTCGCCAAGCTCAAGAAGAAGGACAACGCGCAGGACCACCTCGACTTTCTCCGCAGCAAGACAGACGCCTGCCTCCTCATCGACGGCGAGAGCCTTCAGCTCCTGCTGACGCACTTCCGCATCGAGTTCGTATCCATCGCCGTGCTCCTGCCCACGGTGGTGGCGTGCCGTTGCTCGCCCACGCAAAAGGCCGAGGTTGCCAAGCTCATCAAGGAATACACCAAGAAACGAGTGTGCTGCATTGGAGACGGCGGGAACGACGTCTCCATGATTCAGGCTGCGGACGTGGGCGTGGGTATAGTGGGCAAGGAGGGACGGCAGGCAAGTCTGGCGGCCGACTTTTCGATTGAGCAGTTCCATCACCTGGTCAAGCTCCTGGTGTGGCACGGGCGCAACAGCTACAAACGGAGCGCGAAGCTGGCGCAGTTTGTGATACACCGTGGTCTCATCATCGCCGTGTGCCAGACCATGTTCAGCATCGCGCTCAAGTTTGAACCCGAAGGCTTGTACACGGTGAGTTGCCCCTTTCTGTATGCTGGCGATGCCCCTTACTGACGGCGACAGGACTGGCTCCTTGTCGGCTACGCGACCGTGTACACTGCAGCTCCGGTGTTGTCCCTGGTCCTCGACAAGGACGTGGACGAGAACCTGGCCAACCTCTACCCGGAGCTGTACAAGGAGCTGACCTCTGGGCGCTCGCTGTCATATCGCACGTTTTTCGTCTGGGTGTTTGTATCCATCTACCAGGGCGGCATGATCCAAGGCCTATCACAGATCCTCACGGATGTAGAGGGCAAGAAGATGGTGGCCGTCAGCTACACGGTGCTTGTCCTCAACGAGCTCATCATGGTGGCGATTGAGATTACGACGTGGCACCCCGTCATGATCCTCAGCATCCTGGGTACCTTTATCTTCTACGTCGGGTCGATACCGTTCCTCGGGAGGTACTTTGACCTGGAATTCATCATAACATGGTAAGCTGCCCCGCATCTCCCCTCATGGCACATCATGGCTGACTTGGCTAGGGGGTTTCTCTGGCGCATCTTGGCCATCGGGGCGATTTCTCTGGTGCCGCCGTACGCCGGGAAGCTGATTAGGAGGGCCATCAAGCCGCCGTCGTACAGAAAGGTGCAGAATAGATGAGGGCGCTCGGACTTGGCACGAGACGGCGTTTGGGTTGCGTTTGGGGCACTGCAAGCCTGTTTTACGTGTCAAGAGTATTGCCGTTTGTTTTTATGTCAGTATTAGATAGGCTGAATGGGATATAAACTGTGCTACTTTGTAAGCCGTCGTGATTCACATTTACTAACAGCGTCGACTTTTTCCCCCCTCCCCTCGGATGAGAATCGCCATCATACAACGCCCACGCCTCTAGGTGTCGCCGAGGTATCCTTTCCGGAAAGCTTTTGACGATGAGCGTACTCCGCTTGACCACGATACGATGCGACTTACCTCCCGGAATCAAGGCAGCCGCGTACATGACCTGCGAGATGGGCCTCAGGTCCAGGTCCTCATCGCCCTCCACCTGTCTCTCCCAGAAGTCGACGACGGCGTCCACCATCGGCCCCAGGTCCCTGTCCTCGTCGCCAGCGGCGCATGCAACGCCCAGGCACGCGCCAAACTCCCTGAAGGCGAGGCGCCGCGCCGCGCCCCTCCGCATGAGCGCCGAGTCCTCGTCGAGGAGCACGCGCGCCAGCCGCAGCCCCTCGACGCGCAGGTTGGCCGCCCAGCGCTCCTCGGCGACGAACTGGCACAGCCACAGCCCCATGCCCAGGTCGAGCGCGTCGCCGCTCGGCGCGAGCAGCCCGTGGTGCATGAGGTGCGCGTAGTCGGCCTCCTCGGCGGCCAGGACGGCGGCATCCCCCGGGGCGGCGGCCGCCGCGCGCCGCAGCAGCGTGCACACGACGTACCCCGTCGCGGCGTCGAGGTGGCCCTGCGAGGCGACGAGCACGCGCTGCAGGTCCGTCGAGAGCTTCCACACCATGCGCAGGTCGCCGGAGACGCTGCGCAGCACGAACCGCGGGTGCACCGCGCGCGCGAGCTGCACCGCGAGCGCGTTGTACGCGGGCTCCCCGGCGGCCAGGGACAGCCGGTTGAGGGCGAACATCCACAGCGTGAGGTAGTGGTGGTACTGGCCGTCGGCGTCGACGCCCGAGGCCGCGGGCTTGCCGATCCGGAGGCCGCCGCCGAGGGGCTCCGCGTCCGTCGCGCCGGGGAGGCGGGCGAAGCCGTCGCGCGTGCGGCCGAGGACGTCGTGGACGGTGGCGACGAGCCGCCGCGCGAGGACGAGGTACCTGGGCGCCGACGTCTCGCGGAACAGCGTGAGGAAGTTGACGACGCCGAACGCGTCGGTCCAGAGGTAGCGCCCGCGGTGGCCGCCTGCGCCGGGGCTGTCGGGCGGGATCCAGGCCGTGGCCTCGTCGTCGGTGAGCTTGTCAAAGGGGCCGTAGACAACGCCCATGGCCTCGCTGAAGCGGCGGAGCCGGTCGTCTCGTGCCGTGGCGTCTTTCCTTTGTTGCATCTTTCGGCTTTGCGCGGCGTTGAGTATGCACGACGAGTTGTGAGGGTAAATTGCCTATCGCGAGTTGGCTTGTCGTTGATGCCGTGAGGCCATCGCGAATTACGTCACCGTGAGGGCATGCAGGCCGTTTGTCCTACCAAACAACGCACCCCTGGAGGTAATACTATATCAATTGCGAGGCTTCTTCCGAATTCATCACCGCCTATATGTGTAAATTGTATACAAATCTTCGTTATGCATCTCAAAGCTTGAGTATGAGCCAGTCGTTGGCAAGGTTTGGGTATCGCCTCTGCAACCGGGCCGCAACGCCGCCCACGGGCCCTTGCGTCAGGGCGCCCCCCAGCCAGACCTTGGGACCGGTGTAGTGGGAGATGAAACCGTCGGGTCCCGAGATCATGAAGAGGTTCTTTCCCGGCGGCGCGGCGTTGGCGGTTGGGCACTGACAGACGCCTCCTGGCTTCTCGAATTCGGAGGCCTTCTCGTGTAGTTGTTGGTCGTGGAATATGCATCCTTGCCCAGATGAGCCTGAACCTGAGGAAGGGCTGGTGGGAGCTGTCAAGGCCTTTTGAATGTCGCTTTCCCGAAACTGCGTGCCCTCCTCATCGACGGCGACGCGAACGCGCAGCCGGTCGCCGTACTTTGCCTTCATCTCCCGCAGATGCAACGCGATATGGCTCGGACTCTCGAGATCAGCCGCAAGTTCCGCTGGAGTCTTGCCCGCCCAAAGGTTCCACCACGACGTCGTCACAGCCGGACGGCTCTGCACCTCCTCCCTCTTCCGGACAGCCCAGAGCAGGCTCACAGTCGTCTCATCGCTGCCGTCGAGCACCGCCTTGGCCACCTGCATCCCCGGCACCAGCCCTGTCCCTCCCGCCAGAAACACAATGTGCCTCTGCGAGCCCAGCCTCCGCAACACGTCGAAGCCCATGTGCGGCCCCCTCAGCCAGACGTCCCGCCCGACGCCCAGCCGGCTGAGGTAGTTGGACATCTCGCCGCCGCCGACAGCGCGCACGTAGAACCGCAGGCGGCCGTCCGCGGGGTCCTCGCCCTGCAGCGGCGGCAGCGGCGTGTAGTGCCTTGCGATCTGCACCTCTGGCTGCTTGAACTCGACGGACCAGAGCGGGTGCCGCCAGAGGGCCGTGCCTGGCTGCAGGTACGGCGGAGATGGGTCCGGGTGATGCGGCGCGATGGTGAGGATGACGGACGTGGGCGATATGGCTTCCCGGGAGGTGATGGTATAAGGGATGAAGGTGGCGCTGTTGAGCGTGCTGCTTTTGCGGGAGGGTGTGGCGAGGTAGTATAACGTGCCGCCGAGTAGGAGTCCGAATGCGAAGATGGGGGCGAATCCTCTGGCTTGTTTGGGCCGCCGCGGTGCTGTCGAATACCGTCTGTGCTGTCGCGGGCTCGACGATGAGTGAGTGGTCCTCACAGCTGAGCGAATATTGGAGACGCATGGCGTCCGCTGCTCAAGACACGTTCTCGCCGCGCCTCTCCACCGCAAAGCCCTCCTCAATGCATGATTCAGATGCCCATGGCCGACCATTGCACCTCGGCGCGCAGACGCGAGCAACGCTGGGGAGGATCTGCTCTCACGGGTTTTCAGGAGCCAAAGTTTCTTGCATGCGGCACCCCGAGCATGAGCCAGCGATAACCGAAGACCTTTGCAAAATACGAAAACAGGAATAATTAGGAAAAGTGTTGAAGAAGATGGCAGAGTATTATTGTCGACCAAAGTGGCAGATCGTGGAGTCAACGACGTGAGAGGAGAATTGGTCAACGCGAAGTCACGTGCGCACACTCCAAGAGCGGTGGTTGATATATCGTTACAACACCACAATGCCCGTCTCGAGCATCGGATTCTATGGATCTTACAACATCGTAGTGTACAGATGCCCCAAATGTCTAGCCTATTGGTAGCTCCAGGTCTATGCCCACTGTGTATCGCGTCATCATCGTCATAGGCGCAATATTCTTCTCTGCGCATCGATCCCCCCCCTGAACATGTCGGCCACGACATTCCCCCGCAGGATCGTCTCCTTGACGAGCCCCTCGACGTGCTTGGGCTCTACCCTGCCGTACCAGATCCCGTGTCCCGCGAGCGGATGTGGTCGGCCGTCGAGCTGCAGGCCGGGCGGCAGGTAGATGATGACGTTGCCGGCAAACTTGTGTCCGCCGATGTGGCTGATCAAGCCGACCCTCGCCGTCGTCCTCGAGTCCCCGACGCCGCCTTCTATCCGCTCCGCGTCCGTCAAGCTGGCCTGCACCGGGCCCCGGAGGACCTGCACGTCCGCGCTCGCCAGCTTCTCCTCGAACTCGTCCCGCAGCACGGGGCCCATGATGCCGCAGCGCGCGTCCCGCCCGCCGTGCCCGCAGATGAGCACCAGCACGTCGCGCACGTCGCGCACGCCTGGCAGCAGCCCCTGGTAGCCCTCCTTGCGCGTCAGCCGGTCGCGGTGTATCGGCGACAGCCCGTCGTGCGCCGAGTGCAGCTTCGCCGGGAGCAGGAAGCCCTTGGCCAACGCCTGCACGCTGTCAAAGGACACGCGCGGCAGGAAGGGCACGTATTTGAAGCTGGGGACGAGGTACGCTGACGTGCTCTGGACGTCGGCCCGGGGTGGCACAGAGCTCGGGAACGACGCGTTGAGGACCGCGACGTTGTGGAATGGCTGCCACCATATCGCATTAGCCCGTGATACCCTCATCATAAACCACCCGCGGCCACCTCGGAAGCGCACTCACATCGCTGTACACGCCCCCCCGCCCAAACAGCTCCTTCAGGTCCGCGGCCAGGTTATCCCCGCCGCTCTCCTCCTCGATGCGCGATCCCCAGTCGTCCTGCCCCGTGCACACGAGCACCTGCTCCGCGTACCCGGCCATGACGCCGCTCAGCGGGCTCGAGCGGTCGATGTCGAGGCCCGCGGGCATGGCCGGTGTCGCGGCGCACCCGCATGTCGGCGAGGGGCATGTCTGCACCGTCGGCAGCTTCGTCGCCGCGAAGCTCCGGCGCCAGAGCGAAGGCCGCAAGTGTTGGCGCGTCAACCGCGGCGGTGTCGCGCGCAAGAGCGCCGCCGCGGAGAGGGACACGGACATGCTGGGGCGAGGGGATGGGCGCAATGGTGACGGCACGGCATGGCGGCTTCGAGTACGAGTAGACGTCGACTTATATCAAGCAATGTCAGCAGCTGGTAAGCTCGGTCTCCGAGCCCTCCCACAGGCTGAGAATTCGCCGACTGCCGTCCATAAATCTCCGGCCCCACAACGCCGGCCTATTGTCTCCCGATACGCGGCAGGGAACCTGATCGGCTGCTCACGGACTTCGCCGACTCGCCCGACTACGCATCAGTAGAGAAAATTAATGCCGATTGAAAGGCCCCGAGCCACGATATCTTGCTTCTATCCGCCAAGCACAAACACAGTTCTATTCGCGACAGGGCTGCTGCTCCGCGCCACGCCCATCCCAAGACGGAGCATCGCGGCCCTGTAGGTATTCCAACAAGCAATCTTACCGAGACCCAACACGGAAACCCAAACTCTTAGGAAACGCCCTTCTCCTGCAATGACTCCCTCTACAAACCTCTCCTGTCACAGTACCCCGGCGGCTTGGGCTCCGAGTTGGCCCAGCTCATGATGGTCAAGCTCGTGGCATACGCCATGGCCACGAACCCAAAGATGCACAGCACAATGTCCGAAATCTTCCACGCCCTGCTCCGCGCGACAGCCTTGTAATGCAGCAGGGGCTGGCAAAGGTTAGCAACGAAACGGCCATGGGCTTCCGGGGGAGGGGGGGACTAACAGGGTATATGTACACGAGCGGGATGCACGCAAAGTTGCCCACCAGCGCGACAAACTTGTCGAGGTGATCCGCGCCACCCCAGGCAATGGCTGCGCAGAGCATGACCACAAAGAACCTAAAGACGTTCTTTTGCCACTTGATGTACGGATTGTACTTGCCGCTCCGCGTAAACAGCTCCGTCTCCACGATGCGGATCGCCGGGAAGATCTGCAGCGGGGTCGAGAGCAGGATGGCCATCGAGTACAGCAGCTGCACCGTGTTGACAAGCTTGTTGTCCTGCGGCAGGTTCAGCAGCACAACCGTCTCCGTCTTGGACCCGTACGCGGCGTACGAGATGGCTCCCATCGTGATGAAGACGACCGTGATGATGACCATGACGAGGCCCAGGACGCGCGGGAACTTTTGCGGGTGCTTCATGCTCTCCTGGATCGGAATGATGAGGCCGATGCCCTCAAAGGTGAAGATGGCCGTTCCAATAAAAAGCGTCCAGTCCTTTTCGTTGAACATGATGATGTCGGCGAGCCCCTCGGTACTCAGGGTCAGGACGTCGTAGTAAAACAGGTACGCGAGGCCGATCAGGATGAAAGCGTCCGCAATGAGCGCCGTAAAGCCCAGCTTTCCAATGTCTCGCAGCAGAGAAAAGGGCAGGAAGATGACCATTTGCATGAGGATGAGCATGGGGATGCTGATCGAAGTCTTGCAGTCCGACACGGCGCGGATGAACGCCTGCAAGTTCTCGGCCGTGAAGACGGTGTAGGCGGCCACGAACCCAATCTGACTGATGACGATGGAGGTAAGGATGAGGCTCCGCATCCATTTTCCATAGAGAATGCCGCCCATGTCGCCAAACGAGCCCTCGACGTTCAACCGAGTCGTCACCAAGAGCACGAAACAGTAGTAGCTCAGGGCGGCCACGCCGAACAGGACCAGGTTGCTGAATATCATGCCACCGTTCAGGTAGGCGCGGGGCAGGAACAGGACGCCGGTGCCGACAAACGACTTCAACAACAGCAGAGAGGCGTTGAAGGGGCTGTTGTTGCCACTGCCGCCTCGAACCTTGCGCTTGCGCCTCTTTTTCGACGGGGGGAGCAGTGCACTGTCTTCCATCGGCTCCCGGCCGTCGTCGCTACCTTCTTCATCGCGGTCTTCGCCAGACCAGAACTCCTCGTTGGGGCCAAGCACCTCGTCGTCTTCCTCCAGCTCCTCACCCGCGAAGTGGCCATATATGGACAAAAACTCCAAGAAGCTCGAGGTGAAGAGCCGGGGCTCGGACCCGTGGGGAGACTCGAAGCCGTGCTCAACTTGATCCTCATAGCCGCTGGGGCTGAGAGCGTTTCGGCGGAGGTGATTTCTTCGGAACCCGCCGGGCACTTTAATCGAGTTGATGTCGAGTACCTCGGCTTCTGGATCGGGCCGTGAGTGATCAAAGCTCTTGCTGCGCTGCATTTTAGCCTTGGCCTCTGCCTGCTCTGTCCACTTGTAGATGCCACGAGTGACATCTCCTCCCTGCAGCCGCAAGCTGGAGAATTCGTCGTCGTTGAGGCCGGTACCAGGCTCTGCTGATTGTTTGCCTTTGGCGGTGCCCAACATAGACGACTCTTCTGAAGGCAGATTGTCGGATTCGGTAGGCTGAACCAAGTGTCGCTTCACAATCTCGGGGTCCTCATACGGCCCCACGCTTCCTGGCACCACGCGGGATCTCGAGTCAAACGATCCATAGTTGGTGGGCGTGTCAGCTCGTCCTGGGATCGCTGGGGATTGCGCTCTCGGCGGCGGTGAGCTCATCCGCGCGGCGGGAGTGCCATGGCGTGGCGGTGACTGGCCCAGGGAGTCCGATAAGGCTGCGGCCAAAGCGGACACGCCTGGCCCTTGCGAGTACGACGTGCCCCCAACAAAGGGAGAGTCGCTGTCCAACGGCTTTACACCCGGCAACGGCGAGCCGCTTCGCGTAGGTGTGTGAGCCGACGGGATGGGTTCGGCGAGGCGCGCTGTCAACTCCCCTCGCGGGAGCGACGACGAAAAAGACCGGGGCCCTGGAGCCGGCGACGCTGCCCGGGGAGCCGGGCTCAGCGTGTTTCTCGGCGACGACATGTTTGCTGTGCGCTGTTCGGGTCGAAGGAGCTTCTATCGCATGCCGTTGCGCGGCAGTGCGCGGTAAATAGCCTTATCGGGGACGTCGTCGACTCGAGTCGAGCGGGCAGCCTCGGTGGAGGTCGGGATCACGAGGCAACGCCGACTGTTGCCCTGAAGGCAGAGGATACAGCAGTGCGGGAGCAACGAGAGGGACTGGCGGGACGGGTCGAGATGCAACGCCTCGGGGCTAGAGGAAGCCTCAGCTGACGGTGTCAATTGAGCCTCTGCCGGACGTGAGGTTGGATGTCGGTCGGCGGCGGCGAGTGGTGGAGGAGGTCAGGGTCTCGAGCTGGTTTTGGCTGCCAGTGGGAGGCTCCGATAGCTGGCCGGTGATATGCTCAGTGGCTTCCAGTGGGTCTGGTGACTGCGTCACAGCGGACGGGGTCCACTATAAGCCGGGCAGCCCCCCACACGACGGATGATGGCAGGCCTGAGCTGCCCGAAGCGGAAGCTCAGCGAGCATCAGCGAGCCTTCAACCGTTGAAATCAGCTTGCCCGCCAAATACCCTGGCTGGTGATTCTTGCTTTATTGATTTTCGGTCTCCGCCGCAGGCGTCGGCCCTATCACGAGTGAGCGAGTGGCACGGGTCAGCGCGGATGGCACAGCTTTAAATACATCGAGCCGCTGTCTCGGTTGGAGAGCCAGACCCTGATCTGTGGAATTTGCGGCCGAGACCGGGAGACGCACCCGAAGGCGGTCAACTACTTGAGGATTTGCTGTTGGTCCTTGTATATTTCTGTTGAACTTCTCTTGCCGGCCGTGGCCTTTGTTCAAGGAGGAACCCGAGGTGAGCCATCGCAGTAACGGTCGGCCGACAAGTGAGTGTCACGCACCCAGCCTCCGACGGCCCTGCACCACGACGGGGAAAAGCAACCCAAAGACAGACCAAGACGATCATGAACGGCTCAGGTAACCCTGATTTCCGGGCTAGGTGGCCAACCCTCGAGCGCGAGCGCAGAATCTCGCTACTGAAGGCTGGCGGGCCCAGGGTATAAACGAGAGCTGCCTCGGTCCCAAGACTCGGGCTGGCAGGACTGGTATCATTCGCGGTTCATGTTCCGGACTTGCATATGCGAGCTTACCTCGACGGGCTGTACAGAGTACGAAGTAGCAGGTTTGAATGCATGGTTCAGCTGACCCGACGTCGCACAGCAGTTGCGGCGTGTCACCCGGATGTCCCCGGTGTTGCAGTCAAATGCACACGCGTGGGTATATGTAGACTTCTCTGCCCGACGAACAAACGAAGGCATCCACGAATCATGTCGCGTGGCCCTTGATCCTATATACGAGCTGCGGCACTCTCCTCGTTGATCGCACCGTGCACAGCGGGAGGGCGTCTTGGGCAGCGTCACCGGACAGTTGCACAGCACCAATCATTGTGGCAACGCCCAATCACGGCGCCATATGGCTACCTTATATAACGGTGGCATGCGGGCCGGCAGACGCCATCTTGCAGCACGGCTTGTCACGATACCCGTCGGGCAGCCGTGGAGCCGGGGAAGGGCATCAAATGCTTCCGAGGAGAGGTGCAGCCTGTACGACAGCGCCGACATGACTAGGTGCCCCTATATCTGATGCTCAGAACACCAGAGGTTGTCGATTCTCGTGGTCTGAGACCCTGGATTGCTAGTGACGCACTGACGACGATGGCGGTTGTGGCTATCTTAGCGCTAGAGCCCCCCGTAGCGGACTGCGGTGAGGCGGCACTGACCGCCAGTGACCACTGACGAGGAATGGAAAGCCTCTGCATCATCAAGACTCCGCACGTCACGTATCAGCTCCTCCTCGTCAATGCACCCCATGTTGCGTGTCCATGGTGTTTTAACGTTTCTTTTGCTGCGTCTGGGAGCTTGCCTGCATCTTGCATTTTTCACCTTGCCTTGTGCATCGTCAATGGCAGCTGTCACCGTCGACGGCCCTTGAACGACCCAGAGAGTCTCCGTGAAGTTCGACGGCTGGCCTCCCTTCACGATGCCTCCATCGCCAGACGGCAAAAGGGGCCCCCCGGCTGCCATGGAGCCTAGAAGGGGCGGCAAGCTGGGGCTCATATCTGGCGTGTACATTCCCGTGTGCCTGAACATCATGAGCATTCTCATGTTCCTGCGATTTGGCCTCATCCTCGGACAGATTGGCTTTATGGGCATCTTAGGTATGCAGCTCCCTACGTCTCTCTGCCTCGCGGACGTCCAGTCTGATGGCTTCTCTCAAACACAGGACTCCTCATCATAGCATACTGCGTCGATTTGCTCACCACGCTCTCGCTGTCGGCTATTGCCTCCAACGGCGAAGTCAAGGGCGGAGGCGCGTACTATCTCATTTCGAGGTCTCTCGGCCCCGAGTTTGGCGGTTCCATTGGTATCCTCTTCTTCCTCGCCCAGGCTCTTAATACTGCCATGAACGTTGTCGGCCTCATCGACTGTATTCGACTCAATGTTGGCCCCGACTTTCCGCAGGGGTATTGGACCGGATATGGCCTGCAGACGGCGGCCCTCATTCTGTGTACTGGACTATGTCTCTTGGGATCAGCCACCTTTTCAAAAGCCTCGAACGCATTGCTTGCCGTCCTGACCTTGGCCGTCATAAGTATTCCGGTATCAGCAATCTTCAAAACACCCTTTCATGACATAACGACTGGGATTGAGTTTACCGGTGTCAGCTTGAATACTCTTGCAACCAACTTCTTACCCCGGGCGGACAACAGTGCTTACAACGGGCTGGCGACGTTTCGCGACCTCTTTGGCATTCTCTTTCCGTGAGTGTACCATACTCGTGCGCGCATTAGTTCACATCTCACTGACATCATTTAGGGCTACTTCTGGAATCTTTGCCGGCGCATCCATGTCGGGAGACTTGAAGAACCCGAGCAAGGCGATCCCCAAAGGCACCTTGTGGGCCATGTTGACGACGTTCGTCGTGTACTTCATCGTGGTTCTTTCCATGGCTGCAAGTACCACACATGAGTCGTTCCTCGCCAATGCCAACGTCATTCCTCTGACAAACCTGTCAGCGCCCATCATCCTGGCCGGAGAATGTGCCGTGACCTTCTTCTCCGCCCTGATGGGCATCATCGGCTCTGCAAAGCTCTTCCAAGCCCTTGCCAAAGACAAGCTGCTCCCCGGCCTGTCCGTGTTTGGGAAGGGCACGAAGAAGAACGACGAGCCCATTCTTGCCATTTTCTTGACATATGCTATAGCCCAGGTTGCCCTGTTGGCAGACTTGAACCAGATTGCTACCTTTATTTCCATGGGATACCAGGCAAGCCTGCTGCCACTCATTGGACAGTGCCCACATGCTGACTTGCTCTAGATGACTTTTTTCGTCATGAATCTTGCGTGCTTTCTCCTCAAGATTGGATCGGCGCCAAACTTCCGACCTGGCTTCAATTTCTTCAACTGGCAGACAGCATTCATCGGCAGCCTGTTATCCGCCGCAGCCATGTTCTTCATCGACGAGACTTACGCGTCCACTGCTATCTGTGTCCTTGTCTTTCTTTTCTTACTTATTCACTATCTCTGTCCACCAAAGAGATGGGGAGACGTGTCCCAAAATCTCATCTATCACCAGGTCAGGAAATACTTGCTGCGATTGAAGCCGGAACACATCAAGTTTTGGCGACCCCACATCATCCTGCTCACCAACAGCCCCCGTCGACAAGCTAGATTGATCCAGTTTTGCAACTCCATGAAGAAAGGATCCCTGTATATTCTTGGGCATGTTATCGTGACCGACGACTTCAATAGCGGCGTCCACGAAGCACGCCTTCAGCAGCAGGCCTGGACGAAATACATTTCGGAATTCTCGAGGATAAAGGCTTTCGTTCAGCTGACAATGTCGCCATCCATCACTTGGGGCATCCGAAACCTGATATTGTCGGCTGGCTTAGGTGGCATGCGACCGAACATTGCCGTCTTGGGGTTCTACAACATGGATGATCTCCGCAAGTCCAACCCAGAGATTCCAATACCCGAAGTCCCCGCGCCGCCAGCAGCTAGGATGAGACGGCCGCCCAGGGCCGATCAGAAGGCCCCCAAGCGACGTCGTGGTGATACGTCCGCCCGTCTGCTGGAGGGAGTCTTGCCGACGGACGTGATTCGAACCGAGGGCATGATGTCCCCGACCGAGTACATGGTTGTGCTGGAAGATCTCGCGCTAAGATATCGCCTCAACGTTGCGGTCGCGCACGGGTTTGACAAACTGGAAACACCACGAAAGGACGGATCCAATACCAAGAAATACGTCGATCTATGGCCCATTCAGATGTCAGCAGAGGTCTCGTCCGATGGCAAGAATGTTTTGACTACAAATTTCGATACATGTGAGTGCTAAAAAGTCCAACTGTTGCACTTGGTCACTCTCAGAGTGCAAGTGGCTGCCCGATTCAGCTGACAGCCTTGTTCAGACACTCTTATTCTTCAGTTGGGACACATCTTAGGGAGTGTTCAAACCTGGAGGCGGGCGTACTCGCTCCGTGTCATGGTATTTGTCGAATACGAGAGTGAAGTCGAGGAAGAAAGCGCACGGGTAAAGGCGCTCCTAGAGAAACTGCGGATCGACGCCACAGTCCTGGTGTTTTGGCTTGCATCAGGCCATCTGAACACGTACGAGCTCATGATCAACGGCAGAACCAACGATGTCGATACGGAAATCATTGTCAACGAAGCGCTCAAGGACGAAGAATGGTGGGAGGAGCTGCAGTCTTTCCGCGGACAGTCTGGCCACATGTCCTCGAGCCAGGAGATGCCCAAGAAACCGGACATTGGAATACTCTCCAAGATGGGTGTCAGTGTGGGCATACACACACATCATCTAAGCGATGATGTTCTGCAAGAGCCGGGTTCAGACGACAAGTTTTATACAGACGCGGAGTCGTCCGATACAGATGGAGAATACGACCTCGGACTAGATGGACCCATGAGCCATGGCGACATCGAATATGGCGATTCCACAAAGCAGCCGCTGCTGGCAGCGGCAGGAACCCAATCGGCAGGGGAATCTTCAGCCAGGGTCGGACGCGAACGCAAGCCGAAAGCTATCGGGCCGAATCCCCAGCTACCACCGTCGTACGGAACGATGTCTACGTCCCAGACTCTCATGGAGAAGCGCGATGTACCAAATTCTCGCCCTATCCCCGAGGTCAAAGCGATCGGGCCTGGTTCCCCGCCTCAAGGTGGCACGGACTCCCGAGACAGTATTGAAGCGTTTCCCTCTCTGGGGCCTCTCGAGGTTCCGCGGCTCGATCAAATTGCATCTCTTCGATCACGATCTATGAGTCCTGCGAGACCCTCGGGGGTTCGTACACCACGAGATGGGACCATGACGCCCACTCGACCGGCCTTTTCGCGACAGTCATCAGCGGCGCGATTCTCTAGCCGCCCAGTTCCAGAAACGACAATCATCACAGAAGCCGAAGGGTCCAAGATTAGCTTCGCGCCTGCGGCCTCCAACCCTACAACACCGAGGCTCGAACGGCCAGCTCACTCTAGACAATCCTCATGGGGGAAGTTCTCGAGCAGGCCCGCCCCGGACACCAAGGCCAGTGTTGGGGACGAAGTGCCCAGAACCATACAGTTTGCGGAACAGCCCGTCTACAGCACTCGTTCAGCATCACATTCCCGGCACCACTCGAGACAGGGCTCGCAGTACTCGAATATTGGACAGGGAGACGTTAGTCTGAGCATTCCAGAGCTCGTGGAGTCATACAAGAACACGCCAGCAGCAGGCGGTGAGTCTGACGGCGGTTCAACCTACTCGACATTGGGCTTCTCCCTCTCTTTCAATGATCTGCCGAGTCGCGCGCAGCACCTCATTCTGAACGAGCTGATGCGGCAGCACTCCAAGGACACTGCCGTCCTGATGAGCACTCTACCCATACCCTCGGAGGGAACAAGCCTGGATGAGATGGCGACGATTCAGTACCTCTCCGACGTGGAGGTCTTGTGCAACGAGCTACCCCCGACTTTGATGGTTTTGAGTAACAACATGACGGTTACAGTGAGCTTGTAAGATATTGCACCCTAGAATTGAGCCAGCGGTTGTTTTGGATATTTTGAATTGGGCATGGACCGTTCCTGAGCTTAGCGTCGCAATATGATATCTCGAGGCACGAATTCGTGCGACTTACAGAGACACGGGGTGGCGGTGAATCAGGCAGCAGCTCTTGCAAAAAGACACCTTCGTGCATCTAAAAGAGCTGCACGGCCTACTGGGGGTTTTTTTTAGGCGGCTTGATGACCGTATCGGACTGTTTGTGGCAGAGTCACGGCACAGTTGCACACAAACTGAGGGTTCCGCGGAAGCAAACGCCTGCCTCTACTCCAGCCAACATCTACGAGGCCGACAGTGACACCATGTCGAACTCATTTACCTAGTCGTCTGCGTTCAGAAAGGCCATGGTCCTGAGGAGAGGGCTCATAAAGACCGGCTTTGAGAGGGCGAGATAGTGCCGCTAGAAAGGAGCCAAGACATGCATAAAGAGAGACCCAGGACTCGGCGTGATAGCTCCCATTGATGCGGGCCGCAGAGAAAGATCTCTAAATGTAAGCAGTGCTGCAGAACCGTCGACATGCTGCGGCGTAAAGCGAGCGCGAGTTTCACTGGAACTGGATAGAGGGTATTGTTCTTGAATCAAAGCAAACTCAAAGACTGGTGCATTGAGTAGTTTCTCCTGTGCAAGGGCATTGAATGGACCGTGGCTCTTTGTCTGTTGCAGATAGGCATAGCGAGCGAAGCAAGTCTAAACGTTGAATGAACGCATCGGCGCGTCGGAAGACATCTTTGTCTCCTTGTCGTCTTGAACAGCGGAACATTCAACGACAGACTTTGAGATGTGCAATGTCGAGACCGATTCACTGAATGACGTGGTGACGTCTTCCTCGCTGTTTATGCTTCGTATTCTACAGCGCCTTCTTTGAGACTTCTTTATCCGCCTTGTTGCTCTCGCCGCGGAAAGGCGCCGTCAACACCCGCAGTATATAATGTCGGCGCAGGAATTCCCTCTGCTCGTGTCCTTATCCTCTATCATATATTTACTGAATCCAGCATTGTAATATATCATTCCCACTTGCTGAGAATCTGACGCAAAACCAGCGATGACACGCATAGAGAACCACCCGAGCAGAGGACACACCCCCGTGGTGCGAGCCGACAAGATGTCGATACGCAAGCCGCCACGGCCGGACAGACGGCCACCGGAACTCGCCCTCGATGCGCAGCAGTGCGAGTACTACCTCCTAGGACTGATGAGTGCCTCAGACCGAACTGGCCGGGACAGGGAGAGAGTTAGCAACCATCCCAGGGCCGCAGACAAGGCACCGCCTTCAAAAGCCCTGCCACCACTACCCGTCGGAGAGAACAAGGATGCAGTCGAAGGGAACTACACGACATCCACGCAGACGTACCGACCCTGGCCACCCCTTAACGTTCGAACGGAACCCCCCGACACTGGGCAGACATGCATCCGTCCCGAGAGCGCGATCCTCTACGACTCCCCAAGCGTGTACTCTTCGCCAGAGACGTCACCGATACTGACGCCGCAATCCTCCCCCGGAGCGCCGTCCTTCTCGCGCCCGGCCAGCCCGTCGACGCACAAGCCCTGCCAGCTCTGCGGCGGCGCCGGCGCGCTGAGCACCGGCTTCTGCTGCCGCTGCGAGGAGGCGTGGACGGCCGCGGCGGACGTCGACTTCATGCAGAGCCGCACACTCGACGCCCGGCCGGAGCCGTCGCCGGCGTGGACCGACCATGTGTCCTCGAGCTCGCAGTACAGCGTGCGCAGCGTCCGTACCGGCTCCGATGCTTCGTCTCCTTGCCGCACCCCGTGCGAGTCTCCGGGCGAGAAGCCGCTTCCCCAGCCGAGTGCGTTGCCTCCGCCCCCGACGCGCAGGTTACAACCCGCTCCGGGATGCAGCAAGCTCGTCGTCGTTCCCAAGCCCCTTTTCGTTCCGAGGCCTCCTCCCGCGCTGCTGTCCCCAAAGCCCCTCCCGCTCGACTCCTATTACCGATCGGGTGCCATCCCCAAGCTGCTCAAACACCGCGCTCTGCTCAAGCCGATCCCGGCGCTCGACTTCGAGCGTCTCTCCCCAGCCTCCAGGTCTCTCGTCCCCGCGCCGCTGAGAACCAGGGCCAAGCAGCGGACTGCGCAGAGCGCCATGTACGACAGCTTCTCGTACTACTTTGAAGACTCCTACTTCAAGCACAAAGGGCAGGTCAGGGAGGTCGTGATGCCCCGTCCCCGGCATCGCCTTGCGGAGCGGTGCGCTCAAATGGTGAGGTGCGGCACGGCGTGCTGGGTATGATGCGGGCTAGCGAGGAGCAAGCCTCGACCTGGGCAAGACGCATCGATTCTGTCAGTCTATACATACCAATCTCTAGAGTCGCCATCATCCATACATTCCAGTCATAACTCATCTACATCGCCCTCTACAATATTCTCCTGATGTTGAGCTCCCCCTTGTTAATCCCCTCACATTCTATATACCCGCCGGCCTCTATCTTCTTCTTCCACCTGTTACTCTCGCTTCGGCCGAGAATCATCGTCATCCGCAGCGTGACATCGTTGCTTGAAGCGTGCTCCAGCTGAGCCTCCGCGACGGGCGTAAACGTCCAGCGGCCGAATGCCCAGTTCAGGATGTACCGCCCCTGGGGGTGCGGCGCGGGCTGGGGGACGTCGACGTCGGAGTTCTTCGGCATCGAGGAGAGGGTTAGGAGGGCCTTGATTCGGTACGCTTCGTCTTTGGGGGCGGCTTTGAGGAAGGCGAGGAGCTTGTCTGTGGATGCGGCGGCGTCGCTGGGGCCTTTCAGCTCGATTGATAGGACTTCCACTTCTTGTTGATGGCTGTGGCCATTTATGTGGCTGTGGCCATTTTGGCCGTTCTCATCGTGTTTGTGCTCACCGTTGACGTCCGACTCGGTCAGATCCTTCGCCAGGCCACCGTCCACGCCAAAGACGATGCCCATGTCGACCCATCCCTTTGTGCTCTTGACCTTGGCCACGTCGACCTCCAAATCGCCGACCCTGTCCAGGCACTCCTCGTATCGATCCTCCCCAGCCACCTCCCACTTGTTGAACACAATCAGGTCGGTATATCGGGCCTGGATCTTGGCCGTGTAGCTCGTGTCCTCGTAACCCTGCCAGTTCTCGACGTCGACGACGCTGATGACGCCGTCCAGGGTGTATCTCCCGGTGTCGCGCGCCAGTCGGTTGACCTCCAGCGCCAGCGTGGCAGGAAACGCTGATCCGCTCGTCTCGATCACGATCCGATCCGGCGTGACGGTCTTGTCGAGTTCGTCCAGGGCGGGGCCGAGCTGCCCGACGAGGTTGCAGCAGATGCACCCATTGAGCAGCTCCTGCACTCCCGAGATCGCCGAGCTCGACGCCAGTTGCGAATCGACCGCCAGGTCGCCGAATTCGTTCTTGAGCAGCGCGAGCTTGTACGCCGGGTTCTTCGCGCGCAGCTGGGGGATCAGGTTCAGGATCAGCGTCGTCTTCCCCGAGCCGAGGAAGCCCGTGATGATCGTGATCGGAATTGGCGCCATTTTCGCAATCTCTAGAACGAGCGGATCCTGGATTCGGAACTCGTCGAAGGAGCCCAAGGAGTGAAAGGCTGAACTCTGTGCCTTTATTGAGAGGTGCGTGTTTTTCCAAGTGTCGAGATTGCCGTTTCGGGAAGAATACCCTTAAAGTCTGCCCGTTATCTTATCGGGGCGTGCAACCCCACGTACCCGCGGTTTGACGTCATGCCATGGGCGTGTTAATCGAGGAACCACCGTCATTGAATTGGCTTTTACCTGTTTTCTTTCATATCGATTATCTTCGCACTTCGCCTAATACAAATTACAATCCGCGTAGAACAGGCTGAAAATGCCCTCGGAAAACACGAAATCTGACACGAAATCTGACGACGCTCGGCCAGAGAGCTTCAAGGAGCAACTTGATCGAGTGGCTGTCGAGAGCCGCGAGAGCGCTCAAGAGCAGCGCCCCAATCCCGTTGTTGAGAGGAGTAAGTCTGTTGTCAAATAAATCCGCAAATTTTTTCTGCATTCTCCTCTGCACACCAGAGTCTGATGAGCGAACCGCTATGTAGTCACCGAATACATTCCGGCCGCGGCCAAGATCCTGGGCGGATCCAAGCAGCAGCCTGAAGCGGGCCAGGAACCGGACATCCCCGGTCCGCCAGACCGGCCAGATCACGACCACAAGATTGAGGAATTTGTACGAGATCAGCATCGCAGCAACGGTGGAGATGGAATCCTCAACCCTGATAAGAATAAGTGATATGGTGGCCTAGAAATTCTGGCAGCTCTTTGCACCTATTAGCAACGCTCTTTTATGTATTGACCATGACATCAGGCAACATGAATACAACTCCATATCCATAAACAAACCATCTGTGGTCATAGCTAATCCACCGGAAAATGACAGTACTCAATCTATGATGCTAATCGCTATGCTCAAGCACACTCTCCAACCATGCCTGATACCCTACAAACATTCGAGAATCCTTTCCATCATTCAACCGCTCGCACACACGTCTCAGCGCTTCATACCTCTCTCGCACAAACCCACTCCTTCTCGCCTGCGCCTCCACGCTGGAGTCGTTCCATCCTTCGACGAGTCCCTCCCCAATTCCTGTGACGACCTTTTCCAGGCAAACAGGGCAAAAGTATGGTGGCTGCCGCCCTCCCTCCGCAGTCGACCCGCAACCTTGCATCACGCAGGCAAAGTACACGCAATGATCTAGTCCCAGACAGTGGCCCAACTCGTGGGTCATCGTCTGGACAACACGCGACACCAAGTCTAGTGACAAGTTCTCCAGGTTGGGGGCTTTCAATGTTGACGCCGATGCTCTTGCAGCCGAATACATAGGCCCGGAGTCGAGGCTACCAATGCGGGCCTTTGCCTTCGTCCTGGCTCCAGGGCGCAGGGACAGATTATCAATGTAGTTGGAGCAATGTGACAGTGGCCATCCATGGCCGTCGTCCTCTGGGAGACAGAAGTGCTGATCACGGAAACCGGACACGACGGCGATGCGGCTTCCTCCGTACGCTCGTCCACCCGTGAAGATATCATCGTCCCCTTCCCAAATATCCTGTTCCAGTAGCATCATGATGGCGTATGCGTCCCTCGGAATGCTCTCCAAGAGAGCATCCAAGACGTCATTCAGGTTGACCTGCATTAGGGAGACACCGTCCGGCGAAGGTCGACAACGGATCCCAAACAAGGCATTTGTGGGTGTCTTGAGGCCAACCCGACGCTCCTCGGTTGAGTCCTTCAGCGTTGTCCCGTCGTACTTTGGCTTCTGGGTGCGACTCGCCGCCTTGCCTTTACTGGTGGATCCTCGAGAAGAGGGTTTTTCGTACTCCCAGGCCTGCCAGTAGAACTTCTTGCCAAGAACCTTGACATCCATGCCGTAGTAAACAGCCGCGAGGTACGCTTGCACGTCGTCCATCTTTGGTGGTTCAACTCTGACTGGGGCAGCGCTGGTATCAAACACGGCCGGGACAGCCCAGGATCTCATCGGCTGCATCTCCTGCGTGATCTCCGGGCTAGGGACGATGTAGATGGTTTTCCTCTGCGGTGTTATCGCATTTCGCTCCTCCTCCCTAGTCCACTCCTTGACGTCCTGGGGCGGCCAGTCGGGATCAGAGGCGAGGTCATCATCCGGGAGCACTAGCGGCCCTGGGAAGGTTGCTTCATCATTGAAAAGATCTTTGCTGGTCAAGGACTGCCAGGTTTTGCCAGCACGGCCATCTTTTGTTGCCGCCGCCATGCGTTCACGCTGGGAAGAACGCTTGAAACCTGCCTGGGCGGCATAAGGGGAGACATCGAGACACAGGCTCGGGTGTCTACAGTCTCGAGGCTTATTAGGTTGGGCGGCCATAGTGGCTAGGGCCAAGGCTGCTCAAAGAATCGATGCGAAGCCCGTCGTTGTACAGGTAAGAATCCAGAAGTGGAAGCGTGAATCGTCAGACACAGACGCAGAGGCTGTCATTATATAAGGCGTCCGATGTCGACTGGCGGCTGCTGCCTGCTTCATGTCCCATGTTCACGTTCGTGCTAGATGCTGGGCCGCAGGCTAGTGCTTCGTAGACATGAACGGCACAGCAGAAGCTGGATTACTCTCCATTACATGGGTAATTGAACGAGCCTTGGCCATCGCATGTCGGAGCAATTCTGTAATGTCCGACTGATCGAGCCCTAGACCTTATGGCACGACGCCGTAGACTCGTGGTCTCATCCTGGCCACACAACAGCAGAGCACTTCTCTTTCAATGGCCGACTCAGGCAGAGTTCATCCCCAGTCCACAGCACATACACAAGGCGCAGTCACGACATCAAAGTTCTTCATCGAGACGAGAATGTCCCCCCTTTATGGCATCTTCCGCCTACAGGAGTCGTTAACGAGTAACGATCTTGCGGAAAATTTCCTATATACAAGGGTTTTACTCTTCTGAGCGTTTCCTCCGTAGAGAAAAGGCAACGCGACACCGTGGGATGCTGGGTGAAGGTCGTGGCAGCTCAGTGGCTTTTTGATGAAGAGAAAAGAAGAAGAAAAAGTGTAAAGATTTCGGCGCGTGCGATGAATATTTAAGGGTGGGAAGTCTTTGTGCGCTAAGCCTCTTTGGGCATGCTGACTCAGTCTTCCCTGGTGGAGCGTGGGTGCAAGTCCAGGCAACACAGGGTTGACAGGCAGGCTCCAACAGAAAGGCGGTACGAAGTATGTAGCGCTGGACTTCGCCGTCTGCACAGTCTCGCCGTCTGTGCAGCCTTTCTTGCCTTTCTGGCTTTGTAGATTGTTTGTTGGCTTCACAGGCGGAGGCACTGTTGTTCATCGCTTCGCTTATTTGCTCTTATTTCGTGACGGCAGGGATTGCTCGGGCAAGTCGGGTTCGATGATTTCGTCTTGAGACAACGGGAATGCACCAGATATTCAATGGAGATGGGTAAAGTTACGCGATACAAGCCTATGGCCTCCCAAGCCCCTTGCCAAGCAGCTCGTCAGCGACCTCGGCCACGAGCTTCTCCTTTGGAAAGGTTTTCCGCTTCGCAGATATCGTCCCTTGCGCATCCAACGCCCGCAGCAGATCGGCGAGCTCACCCTCCAGATCCGTGCCGTACACCAGGTGCCCTAGAGCCGACAACATGCCTTGCAGTGCCTCTACCGACTTCTCCTCCTGGCTAATTGCTTCAATAACTGATGCCGCTAGCTCGACCTGATCTCCTTCCGGCAGATTCGCCTTGGAGTCTTTGCCCCGTGACTGGCGATCTGCCAATGCCAGGTTAAACAGAAGAGATGATGCTGCGACCCGGACATTGTTGTGACTGTCGTCCAAGAAACTCGAGGATATGAGCTGAATTATTGGCGTCCGGAGAGCAGTATTCCGCAACATCTCATCGGGAAACAGCGGGCTAGAGAACAAGTTGCACCCCAGCTGGAGTGTGACAAGACGGAGAGCGTAGGGGCAGTCAGTTTTCTCGTTGACGAATTCAAGGATGCTGCGAACTGTCCTGTGCTCCCCCTCTTCTGCGAAATAGCCGCTGATTCGAGGGTCCACGAGGGCACACCTGAAGAGGTCGACGATCGTAAAGAGAATCTCCGCTGGCAGCTGCGCGACCGAGTCCTGCATTAAGCCAGACAATTGGCTCATGTCTGGAATGAGGACGTCTTCAGGGCCGACAGTGTTTCGCAGCTCAATAAAGTGCGTCAAGGCCCGGACTTCGGGCTTCTTGGCCAGTCCCTCTCCCATCTTTACCACCAACTTTTCCATCGGAGGAACTTTGGGGAACAAGACAGATTTGACGTTGGGGTTTGAGAAGCTTGGTAGCCGCAGCTTCTCGTGAGTATGGACTGGATGCGCTATTTGCACCAAGAGCTGAACATTGCCTCTGAGACTGGCTTGATCGGCTCCGGACCACCGATTTTCTTCCTCGCCCTTCAGAAATGTGACGAAAGTCGGCGTAGCCCGTATAGAAAATTGTTGACCAATAAATGTCGCTTGAGGTTGAGAAATATCGACCTTGATCAGGGTCGCCTTGTCGCCATACTCCTCGGCCAGTTGGTCGTAGACGGGGTATAGAACCTTGCAGGGCGGACACGTTGCCGATGTAAAGAAGACGATGGCGCACGACTGTTTTGCGCCGTCCAGCAAGCGAGACAGTTCATCCTGTCCAGTCACGATCCTGACACGGTTCTTTGCTGGGCCGGCGCCGTTTGGTGCGGGTGCCTTGGCGCTCTGCTCGAGTCCAAGGATCGAGCCATTTGATCTACCCGCGTTGATCCCTTGAGTGAGCTGGGGCATCATCATACGGCCCATCGGCGAGTCCATGACGGCCTGGGGCATGCTGGTGATGTGGCCTGGGATCCCTTTCCCCACAAGAAAGTTGGAGAAGGAGTCGGTAAAGTTGTTGCAGTTGTGGTGAAACAGGTCATATGCCTGTGGAAGACATGTCAGCTATTTTACCAGACCAGGACTTGAGCGCCTACCTCTATCGTGAATATGGGCCTTATCGAGTCCAGGTACTCTTCAATGACGTCCATGGGAAGGTTCGTCGTGCCGAGATGGATCTTTTGCATAGCCTGGCCGAGGTGGGAGGAGCCGGGCGTGATGGCGATGATGCCGCCGTCGTAGACGTATTCGCGCCCGCTCAGTTCTATAGAAGTGTGGTAGATGGCGTCGAGTTGGAACCCGAGCAGACCCGCCGACATCTGGCGGGCAAGCCCACGCGAGAGATCGTACACCAGCAGATGGACATCCATCTTGTGGCGATAGCTGACCTTGGGAGGTGCGACACTACAAGCAAGAGTAAATATGCAGGTTGGTATGGTTACAGGTGTGATGGGAGAGGGAGAGGGTGGCGGAGCGAGAGGTGGCGGCTATATGTGTTGGTCTGGTAAATGTGAAGCGCAAGGCAGCAGATGGCGACGTCGACGAAGCTTCTGGACACAGCCCTCGCAAAGCGACTTGTTTCAGCCGTCACTCAACACACAGCACATGGTACTACTTTGACAAGATAATCACACAGGCAACTATTTAGCGCAGCATGAAATATTTTTCTGTCAAAGTCCTAGCAATACTATGTTACTGCGCATCCCATTTCCACGTCGTGTTTCTTCGGCAGTGCAGAATTCATGACAAAGCCGAGATCGGTTACAGCCACAGATCAGGGGGTAGTGGCACTAAAATTAGGAGGCCGTTCTCAGCCAGCGGGCGTCTCGCTGGATGCGGCCCACTTGATCCACTAACTCAACGCCACTGGAAGTGAAGACGACGGCGATCCGTCGCTGGATTGGCAGGCGGCGGGCCAAAAATCGAGCTCGGCCCCTAGATTCTCGATGCAGCCACCACGCTGCCTTGGTTCTCCTTTTCTGCGCAACCTTCGCTACCTGCCAAGCCACATCTTTTGCCCTTCCCATCTCCATTCTCTTTCCTGCATTACGGGTGCCTTCTTTTGGTCAACCGTCCAACCTTCGCTCGCTTCCTCCTGCTCCTCTTCTCCCTCCGCGTGTTCCGCGCGCGACGGCGTCGCTCCTTGAAGACCTTCCTCCTCGTCCCGCCGTCCCGCCTCACGTTTTCCCCCCCAGCGACCCCATGCGAAGAACATCCGTGTCGCTGCCGACGAAGCACGTTGTCCACGACCCCCACGAGAAGCCAGATCGCTACGAACTGAGTAGCCGGAGCCAAGGGCTGCTTTCCACGATGAAGGAGGCCTGGATGTCCCAGTCACAGAAGACGCGGTGGATCAAGACCGCCGCCATCGCATTCACCGTGGTGCTGATGTTCTGGTGGCTGTCGCCCCGCGGAGTAGAAGTCCACAGGGAGGGTGAGTCGGCTCGCATCCGACGTATCAAATGCACCATTCGAGCTAACGTGCGGCAGTCTCCCACACCAGCGGCAACAAGGGCCAGGTCCCCTCGGACTCGTCGTACGGGACCGATCGATGCACGAGGTCGTACTCCAAGGACAAGCCCATTGTCCAGTATGTCCTCATGGTTGACGCCGGCAGCACGGGATCCCGAATCCACGTCTACAAGTTCAACAACTGCGGCCCCATTCCCGAATTGGAGAAGGAGGAGTTTAAGATGACCGAGAAGACGGTCGGCGGCTTGAGCAAGTACGGCGACGACCCGGTCGCCGCCGCCAAGACGCTTGACCCCTTGATGAAGGTCGCCATGGACAATGTCCCCGACAAGCTGAAGCGCTGCAGCCCTGTGGCCGTCAAGGCTACTGCTGGACTGCGGCTGCTGGGCCCCGAGAAGTCGCAGGCCGTCCTCGACGAAGTCAGGCGTCACCTGGAGAATGACTACCCGTTCCCCGTCGTCTCCGCCGAGCAGAACGGCGTCGCGGTCATGGACGGCTCCGACGAGGGTGTTTATGCCTGGGTCACGACCAACTACCTGCTCGGCAAGATTGGCGGCCCCGACAAGAGCGAGACGGCCGCTGTCTTCGATCTCGGCGGCGGCTCTACTCAGATTGTCTTCGAGCCGACGTTTAAGGAGGCTTCGCACGGAGGCATGCCTGAGAAGCTGGCCGAGGGCGACCACAAGTACTCGCTTGACTTTGGCGGCCAAAAGTTCGAGCTGTACCAGCACTCTCACCTCGGCTACGGCTTGATGTCTGCTCGCAAGGCCATTCACAAGATGCTCGTATCCGAGGTCGCCTCCAAAGAGGCTGACAGCACCTGGATGAGCAAGCCCATTGTGCACCCTTGCATTGCCCCCGGCATGTCCACGGAGCGCAAGGTTGAGATCGACGGCCAGGAGCGGGCCTTCAACTTCACCGGCCCATCCCAAGCTGCTCCCGCCCAATGCCGAAACTTGGCTGAGAAGATCCTGGCCAAGGACAAAGACTGCAAGCTTGCTCCTTGCTCCTTCAACGGCGTCCACCAGCCTTCTTTGTCCAAGACGTTTGCCAAGGAGGAGGTGTACATCTTCTCCTACTTTTACGACCGCACCAAGCCCTTGGGCATGCCTGACTCGTTTACCATTCGAGAGATGCATGACCTCGCCCATTCGGTCTGCATGGGCAAGGACGGCTGGGACGTCTTCACCAGCATTCCCGAGGCCATCACCGAGCTCAACGACCGTCCTGAGCACTGCCTGGATCTGAACTTCATGATGGCTCTGCTCCACAGCGGGTATGAGATGCCCATTGACCGAGAGGTCAAGATTGCCAAGAAGATCAAGGGTAACGAATTGGGCTGGTGCCTTGGTGCCAGGTGAGTGCATATGCCCCTTCCGCGTCAATGTCTGCCTGGTTAGCTAACTCGACATCCAGTCTGCCTCTGTTGTCTCCCGGCTCTGGCTGGAACTGCAAGATTCAGCAGGTCTCTTAGAAGGAGCTGCGAGCCCTTTGACCTTCTTGAGAAGGTCGCTACCCTGTATATCTCATCATTCAAATCGGCCCATAAAAGAGCCGTACGACGCCTACGTTGTTCGAGGCATATAAAGACTAGCGCTACGTGTACGTTTGGGGTGACTGGCTTCGCTGTCTGGATCATGATATCTGCATCACTGGTCCTGCATGACTGCTCAGGGGCATAGTGCCCGAGAAATGTGTTTAAAGGGAGCGTATAGGTACTACATTAAGACTTCATAAAGTCGGCGGGCACCTACAGCGGCGCCGTTACCATTTCAAGCACGTCCTCGATTACCTCTTCGGGGCCGACGTCCTCGAGCATGGCTTCCACCGCCTCGAGCTTGCTGCCCCACTGCATGCTCCTCTCCTTTTCGGGGGCGGTGATTTGAATGCGGTGGAGGTAGACTTTCCTCGCCGCCAACCCGACAAGAGCAGGTGTGACGTAGTTGAGCTTGTGTATCGGAGCGAGGCATCGCATGAGCTTGTCAAAGTGCTTTGTGGCCGCCGGCGTGATGCCTTTGGCAACGGCGCGATGCATGCGGAGGAAGGAGACAATATTCATCTGGTATCGTACAATTTCGACGTCGACCTGGACCTGCTGGCTCAGCTGCGCAAGTTGGCTGATTTCCTAGGTGCCCATGTCAGTCAACCAGAATGGACGCGGTGTAGTCTCAGGCGCTTACCGTCTCCGAGATTAACGGAGGCCCGGATGTGACATCGCCCAAGTGTTTGCTCTTAACAACGCTGCCTGTCGACGCTGTCTCATCCGCCTCCCCGGCGTCCATCTCTTCGAGGTTGACGAATCCATCCTCGGGGTCATGCCAATGCGCAATTGAGAAGAAGTCGTTGAGGTGGGCCGTGACGTGCGTTTCGCCGCCGCCCTCCGCCCCGAGCACCGGCACGAAGACGAACTGCTTCGGCGCGGTCTGGACAGACGTCCGGGTGAAGATGCGCCGGGTGCGCAGCAGCTCGAGCGCCTGGATCTGGACAGCGCGCGGCGCGCGGTCGAGGTTCTTGGCGAGGACGCAGTTGGCGATCTGGGGCGGCAGCGGAGCGGCCGTCGGCGGGGAGATGGAGCCGCGCGACCGGCGCTGTGGGCTGGACGCGAAGGAGGAGTCGGGGCTGCTCACGAGGGGCTTCGGGGGGGCGAGCAGGGCGGACGCGAAGTCTTCGAGGGTGGTGTCGGGGGTGCAGTCGATGACGGCACACTTAAGGCCAAACGTCTTGCTCGCTACCTGTGTCGGACGAGTCAGAATGGGCGAGAGAGAGACGAGGGCGCATGACGGCGGAATACCAGTTGGAGCTCCCGGATGAGATCGTCGACGGCATGGGCCGGCGTGCTCAGCAGGCCGTGTTCCCTGCTGACGAGGCACAACAAGATGGCCAATTCCAGGTCGCTCAGGTCGTGGACCTTGTCGAGCAGAGTGTCATCCAGCATCGCGAAGCGCAAAGGGCTTCAGCAACGGGTCCATCAGGCCGGTTCCATTGCTGGTTGTTGCCGTACCAGGTAGGCGGCTGGAGCTTGCGCCAGCGGAGGTGACGTTTATACTTGTAGACATTGGATAAAAAGCGTCACGTGCGACCTTTGCTGTGGTGCATAACGGTCCCCACCCAGTTATGCATGAAACTAGCTTAGCCTGCGACACGCCAACACTGATAGCAGTCGGGGAGCTGCTAAGTCATCGGAGGCACTTCCATCACGGTCCACTGTCAACATCCTGCGACACCCTCCGCTTGAAGCCCCAGCCGCCCCTGTTGCACGCCTCGTGACACCTATTGACAACATTTCTGGAAGCGCAGGCAGCCATCGATACGAATACCGTGGACCTCCCTCACCGACGAGCTTGCGGTGCTTTGGCCCGACCTAGACCTTCATCACGTCATTGACGAGAGCGGCGGCCGACGACAGCTCAAACATGTCTTCGCGGAAGAAGGTTCTCCTCAAGGTATGCAGGCCTTCTGTCGCTTTGAGCCGCTCGAAAGCAGCGAGGCTGACAGGCTCGTCGTCGATAGGTCATTATCCTGGGGGACAGCGGTGTGGGCAAGACCAGCTTGATGAACCAATATGTACGGGCCGTCCTCGCTCCGATCCTCACCTTGACATCATGCGGGCATACTAATGACAGCCCCCCGATCCAGGTCAACAAGAAGTTCAGCGCAAGCTACAAGGCGACCATCGGCGCCGATTTCCTGACGCGAGAAGTCCTAGTCGACGACAGGCAAGTCACGATGCAGGTACGACGCCGCCCGAGAACATGCGCGAGAGACGACGGGCGTGACAGCGGTGCTGATGGGTTTTTAGCTCTGGGACACTGCCGGGCAGGAGCGGTTCCAGTCGCTGGGCGTGGCGTTTTACCGCGGTGCCGACTGCTGCGTCCTGGTGTACGATGTCAACAACGCGAAGAGCTTCGAGGCGCTCGACAGCTGGAGGGACGAGTTCCTGATCCAGGCTTCGCCCCGGGACCCTCCCAACTTTCCATTTGTGAGCATGGCTGCGGCGTGTGGGTACCTCTACGCGCGGTGTACTGATGCAGTCACAGGTTGTCCTGGGTAACAAGATCGATGTCGAGGAGAACAAGAGAGTGGTAAGACATGCAACCGCGGGCAGTCGGGCATCACCAAGACTGACGGCTCCACAGATCTCCAACAAGAGGGCCATGACCTTCTGTCAGTCCAAGGGAGATATTCCCTACTTTGAGACGAGCGCCAAGGAGGCCATCAACATTGACCAGGCGTTCGAGGGTGCGTTTTAGCATCCGTACAGAAGCCTCGCATTGTGCTAACAGCCTGTCCAGTTATTGCACGAAACGCCCTGGCCCAGGAAGAGTCGGAAGAATTTAGCGGAGACTTTGACGACCCCATCAACATCCACATCGACAACGACCGAGACGGGTGCGCCTGCTGATGGGCACGGGGAGAATGCGTCATCGCGGTTGGGCCAGGCCGGCAGCAGCAGGGAATCGCTTCAGAGATAGTATACCCTTCACCGGACCGAAATTTTGTCACTGCATGGGTGTAGAGCTCCGAGAGTCGAGTCTTGTTTTTTTTCGTTTTGGGTGTTTACATGGCAGTTTTGATTCGAAGTTGCGTGCTTGCCGAGTCGTTGGGGGTACGGGTGCAGAACGAGCAGAGGGGGCATATAATGGCATGCAATCATCGATTGGGAGTATTATCGTGGATAGAAGATGTGAGCAAGACCGAGGTATTTTCCGATCCTCCTCGTTTCGCGTTGCAATGGCGACCCTACCACGATGAATCGATGTGACTTTGCATCGGCATGTTAACGTAAGACTACGTCGGTGCATTCACCACTTCTGTTTTGGTGGCTGCAACTTCATGCGCGAGAACACTCCACCGGAGACGGAATTAGCATCGACCCCAAAGGCTGCCGTGATATTGCGCGAATCAGACCACAATGCGCCGATGGCATCGCCTCCTCCCGCTGCCCCCGTGGTTGTAGGGTAGCGGAGACGCTCGGAGGCGCTGGCTTCGGCGAGAGGCCCACCCGGGACCGAGGCTGGACGGCTTACCCCAGAATCCCCCGCCTACCCTGACGCACGTATAAACACCGGCGAACCTCGGCTCCGCACCCAGCTCATCCGATAGTTTGGCAGTGGACGCGGCTTCATAAAACAGATCTCTGTCGCCTCGCCGGTTCATCTTCATCCTGTACCTTCAATCCCTGCTTTCTGTGTGACCAGCGGATTGATCTTTAAATCGTGTCGGCTCTGCAGCCATCGCTATTCGCCATGTCGGCCAAGATACCAGCCATCGTACGTCGAGCGACGAGCCCCCTCCGCACCACGGCGATGCTGACGGGTGATTGACAGGTCTCGAATCGCGTCAGCGATGAGGCAAAGAGGATGATTGACGTGGTGGCCAAGTTTGTCGAGGAAGACTGCGTCCCGTGAGCTTCCGCCCCGCGAGCCTGCCCAGGAGAGGTGCAACTACGTACTGACATCCCCCCCCCC
>JALHCC010000650.1:0-40029 GCA_024340765.1 Tolypocladium cylindrosporum
GCCCGGGGGGCCCGCGGTCCCGGGCTGGTCCGGGGCCGCGACGCCGCCGTCGAAGGTGAACTCGAGCCCGCCGTACAGGGGCAGCGGCGCCTGGGGATCCGAGGCGCGCTGCTCCCGGCGGCGCAGCGGCTCGGGCGCGGCGTAGTAGTACGAGGCGGAGAGCAGGGAAGTGAGGTCCATGTCGGCGGCGGCGGCGAGGCTAGTCGTGCACGACGTGGCCGCCGCGAGATATGCAGGCCCGTCCAGGGACTCGAGGCCCGGCAGGTCCGCATCGCCAACGGCGTGCCGGCCCGGCGCGGTGGCATCCATGGCGAGCGTTCTATGGCAGCGGTGAGGCAGGCCCTCTGATCATGCGACCGGTGCAGGTCTGGATGTCGGTTCGATGCGAGAGACCCGGGCCCCGAGTCGACTACGAGTACGGCCGGAGGCGGCTCGAGGTTAAGGCCTGGGCGCTGGAGCCGGGGCTCGCTCCTCCCGCGTCGGGGGGCCGCTGGGCAGTGCCGTGTGGGGCGAGCACGCCATGCCGTCTTGGGATGCGGCATCCTCGGCTCGGGGTGATCACCTCATCAGAACCCACAGCTCGGGTGTCAAAATACGACGTGTTTTCATGCATTATCGACGCCTCTCCCATCAGAATCCCCCGTGACGGCCCCCCGCCCAGGGCGTGCCTCAGGTGAGGGTGGAGCAGCCATGGGCATTCGGATGGATTTAAACTCCCCAGCACGGCCGCAACCGATGCGTCGGTGCAACCTCGCCCACCTCCGCCCACGCGGCAAGGAGGCTCGGCGCTACGTTATTGTGCCAGATGCCCCCCGGCAGTCGATTCAGAGTTTACTGCCCGAGAGGGGCCCGGCTTTCGACCTCGTCCGCACGGACAGCTCGTTCCACCAGGGATACGTCCGCGGCGCGTTTTCCTCCAGCTTGTCCGCGAACGCCGGCTTGCGCTTCCCGAAGAACGACTGCTTGAACTCGAGGTGGTCCCTGCGCATGTCGTCAGTAAATGGCCGGGCCGAGAGGGGTATGCCATCGGGGAGTCTCACTTCCCGCCGAACATGTCGTACAGCAGGGGGCTGTCCACCAGGTGCGCGCCCTCGGCCGTGCCGGGGTTCCTCCAGATGAGCTGCCGGTTCAGGTGGACCGCCATCAGGCTCACGTTGGTGAGGATGTCCTGCGCGAGCTCGATGGCGCGGGGCAGAACGTCCTTGGGCTCGGCCACGAGCTCTGCGAAGACGCCGTGCAGGACCGGCGAGTCTGCGGGATACCTCTTCCCCGTGGCCAGCAGGTATGTGGCGTTGCTGTAGCCGACCATGCGCGGCAGGAAGAACGAGCTGCACGACTCCATGGTGATGCCGATGCGTGAAAAGGGGAAGCCAAACTCGGCGGTGCGAGGTGCGATGCTGAGACGAGAGTGATGAGCCGTGAATTCGCCTTTTGCGATGCCCTCTCCCCCAAGGCATGGACGACTCACCGAATAGTAGCTGCCAGGGTGGACGTCATGCCGATGCCCACGGAGAGTCCGTTGTACGCCACGATGATCGGCTTGCTGCAGTTGAACATGGCCAGTGCCAGAGTGCCTCCCGGGTCGCGCATCTCACTCGGCGCCGACTGGTTCTTCACCTGGCTGGTGTCCACGGTGAGGTCGGTTCCGGCGCTGAACGCCCTGCCTGTGCCGGTCAAGACGACGACCTTGACCCGGTCGTCCAGGTCGACGGCTTGGAAGACGGCAATGAGGGCATAGATCATTCCCGACGTAAACGCATTGAGCTTGTCGGGGCGATTGAGCGCCACGATCTGGATGGGCGTGACGCCGGCAGACGACTCCGGGTAGTTGGTGATCCGGACGTGGCTGTCCGGGGCATTGGCGTAGGTGATGGGGATCGTGACGGTTGGGGCGTTGTCGGCCATGCTGGATTTGTGGCTGCCTTTGGGTCTGAAGCTGGAGAGACTGTTTGAGTTGCGGAAGGGAGTCGAGGGTCTCCGTGAGGAGCTGATATAGGAATTTCACGCTGCATCCGCGAGACTGCCCTCGGGATATACTCCGCACTCATGCCTCGATGCCGATATTGTAATCAGTCAAGCAGCACCGCCGCCGAGCCCCGAAGAAGCCGCATAAACCCATTCAATAGGGCCGAGGTTTGCAGGTCTGAAAGACATTGCGATGAGACATTGTCTTCGAATTACGATTTGTACCTCTACGTAATCATCGGTTAGACCTCAAACTCAGTTCAGTACTCTGGCATATGCAGCCCTCGTCCAGCAAAAAACAGTACACTACTTGCAATAATGGGCAGATATATACACCGCCGTCCTGCATATCATATCCATCTTACGCCCAATCTCTCAAATGAATATTGCGTTTACCCAAACTCCAGTATCTCGCACATCGACATGGAACGTAGGATGAGACGAAAGTTGAAAGTTGGCAGTGTCACGGGCACCGGCTTTGGGTATAAACTCCGCGGAAGTGATAACTAACAAGGGTATACCTAGGGAGCCTATGGATTCGTCAACAGACCTCGGGTGCTGGGGTATCGAGCCAGGATTTGAGATGGCAGCTGCTCGTGGCTTTGCGGTATAGTGTCTGTGGCGTGATATCCGCTCCGAGGTCGAAGGAATTTGGCCCGCTTACCCCGCAGCACGGCAGAAAGCTTAGTTCTCATGGCGGAGACAAACTTGTCGATACTTCGCATAACAGGCATGTCCCAAAATTCAAGAGCTATGTAATTAACCGCAGGATTCCCCATGAGTCATGCAGCCGTCTCTTCCACAAACAACAGTAAACCTGGTTTCCTGTGGCATGATACATATCGGCTGCCCCGGAGCTCCACGCCAAGACTTTTGGACAATATGATTACTTATTCAAAGTCACTCGGCTGACTGCCTTGACCTGGAAGCATCTCTCACCGTGCGCTGCTACGAAGGGAAGAATCGGAATACAAACTCTGCCATCTCACACCGCGCTCCTATATACCCATCCAAGAGAAGCTATCAATACAATATTCCCCTATTATTCTTCTACAAGTAATAAATTATCCCCATATCCTCCTCTTTAGTTGTAGTATCTAGGCTCGTCAAACACGTGGTACCTGTGATCTCTCACACCGTGCCCTTTGAACATTGCGGGGAACCTCCAGCCCTCGGGCACCTCTGACTCCTGCACGCGGCGGTCACGCTCCTCGGCCGACCGGGCTTCCAGCTGCGCCGACTCGGCCGACGAGTGCGGAATCACAAACTTGCCAACCTGGAGCTCCGTGTCGGTGATGGTACTGCGGCTGACGCGCGCGTAGCCGATGCGCTTGAGGCCCTTGTACAAGATGTACTCGCACCAGCGGTCCCAGTCCGAGGAGTCGATGTCGTGCATGCCCGACTTCTCACTGACGTAGTTGTTGTAGTTGCCCTCGAGCGGCTTCGTCACCAGGTAGCTGAGGAGGAATGCCGGACGAGGAGTCGACCCCATGAGCTTGGCCAGGTACTCGGACTGCAGGCGTCGGTCCTCGGGGTCCTCCTCCTGTCCAGAGTGGAAGACAAAGACATCGACCAGCTCGCCGTATACGTCCAGCGTTGCGTGAATGGCCGGAGCCAGCTCGCCGACCGGGCTAGGCAGGAGGTGATGCTTGGACTCCACAATGGGGAACTTGGACAGGAGAGCCGCACCCCAGGTATGCTTGTTCGGGCCTGGACCGTAGTCGACGTACATGCCGAGGTCCTCCGCAAGGAACTGGGTGGTGTCACGGTTGCCCATGATGATGCGTTGAAGATCCGACTCGAGGAGGCCAACAACATCCAGCTCCATCTCCTTGATGAGGTCGCGCATGCGATACTCGGACGACCACATGTCGTTGTCGAGAGAGAAGTGAATGGTCCAGATACCAGCCGTAAGAACACGATCGTTGGCATGGTACGGCTTGTAGTCGTTGGTGGGGAATCGCATAAAGGCTGCGCAAAGGAAGAGAATATTGACAATGAGGGTGGAAATCCCAAAGAACTTCTTGTGCTGGGACAGAGACAAGCGTCGAGGTTGCTGTTTCCGTGGTTTCGAGGCGTTGAAGTTGAAAACGCCTGCTCCAATCAGGGCCATCATGGTTACCATGATCCAGTCCGTGTGCTCACGAACAAGTGGACCACCAGGAACGAAGGCGTACGCGACGACCCAGACGTGGAACAGGACCAGGAAGACGTAGATGAAGAAGCCCAGGCCAAACGTGACTGCAGGGCTCTTCTTGGAAGCCGTGGAGATCAAGGGGACGGAGACAGCCATCAGATAGGCAGCGAGGCCAAGACCACCATAGTACCCAAACCAGTGGTTATAGCGCGTCAGCACCATGGCACTGAGTGATCCCACGCCATACTGCAACCAGCTACCTGCCAGGGAAGGCTTGCAGATGCCAATAAAGAGGCCAGCCGACATGGCAGCCACGGTACACCAGCCGTGGGTAGAGAAGTAGGGGCCGCGAATGGGGAACCCATCCCAGACCCACAGGATCATGGTGCTGGTGTCGGACAGCAGGGAGTGCAGGCCAAAGAACAGGCCACCAATACCAAAGGCGGCGAGAAGGGCCGAGCCTCCCTGTTTGCCACCGTGCGACGAGCCGCTCGTCAGGGGCGCCTTGCGGGTAAATCGCAGGGCAGCCAAGATTCCGATGACAAGGCCAGTGGCGTTCCACCCGCCATTCGCGGCATGCATGATGGGCCACACAGGGTTGTTCGTCTGCCAGGCGAACTTGGCGGTCGAGGACAGGATCAACCCAACCATCAGGCCAAGCAGCTTGGACTCGAACCGGGTCTCGTGAATGGACTCGGAGTACAAGGTAGCGACCCAGCCCACAGTCGACATGCCAACACCGAAGCCGACGGTGAAGAGTCGGTGAACCGGGTCGAGAACGAGGTACGCCGCGACACCAGCAAGCGACAGCAGGTGGATGATGCGAAGGTTGCTAACGATGATGGACCGGAGAGGGCCCACCAGAAGCACTGGCGAGACCGAAACCATGACAAAGGCTTCATAGCCAGAAATTCCCATGTGCCAAAGAGGAAAGTCTGCAACCGTTTTAGATAAGAGTTAGGGCCCAGGGGACGTGACAACTTACACCAGACAACAAGGCCCAGGCTAGTCAGCATAGACCAGAAGATGAACTGCCAAGTGGTTAGATTGCTGCTTGTCTTGTGAGTAGAGTCAACATACGCCGTGGTAGACATCTGCAGCGGTGTCGAGGGCCTCGAACCACGTGAATCGGAGGGAGAAGACGCCAGCGGTGGCCTTGTCCTTCCTGAGTCACCCTATCAGCATACTATCCCAGTGAGATTCAGGGACACTTACTCCTTTTCCAAGACGGCGGTCGGAACGGACGAGAAGTTCTCACTGTAAACGACTTAGACTATGGCCCGCCGAACGAGTATATTGGACGTGACTGTACAAGAAGCCAGCACTATCTCGGAAGCCATTGCACGTACCCCTTGCTGGTTCCCTTGACATCCCTCACCAAGACTTCAAACGTTTGGAAATCGAGGGCCGTGACGGCGTCGAAGCCCACGTCCAAGATGATCAATGCCCACTCGAAAAAGGCATAGGTGGTGTAAGCTGCGTCCGTCAGCATCGCCACAAACATGTCTCGGGCAGTCAAGAAGCGTACCTCCAGCAACTCGATGGACCTTGTGCTGAATGAAAAAGTAAATCAAGGGAACAAGCGTCCCGAAGAAGGCGCTTGCCATGTACTTGCGATACTTGATCGCCTGGGGGTTCGCGGGGCTCAAGGCGATGCAGCCAGTCGTCCAGGGCAGAGTCGCAACGATGTAGGAGATCATCAAGATGTCATGCCAGTCGTGGTCATCTGTCGAGGTGATGTAGGTCCAGCCACCGCAGGTAAGGGTACGCAGGAGGCCCATCGAGGCGACAAAGCCGGGGAGCTTCGATCCGGGCTTCCGCGTCAGGAGATACCACAAGCCGACGAGCGCAAACCGAGGGCCTGCACAGGTCAGCGACACGTCCCAACGGCGCAGCGCATATGTAGAGGGAGGCCATACCGGACGTAATGGCAATGAAGAGCATGAAAAAGGATCGCTCGGGGTATCGATCGCCAATGGTCGCCGAGACGGAGGGGAACCACTCGTCGGGGTACCCGTAGAACTCATTCTGAACAATCTTGCGGTAGTGCAGCGCGACGCCGACAAACAGGGCGCTCAGGAAGGCCGCTGCAAGCATCTATCAGCATCAATCGGCATCAATCGGCGTCGATCGTGCCCCAATGCACGCAGCAAACTCACTGTAGGCGACAACCGTGTGCGCCCAGCTCACCCACTGCCCCCCGAAGCTGAGGACGACGCCGCCGTCCTTGTCCTTGTATTTAGGCGCCATGAAGCAGACAAAAGAGAGGCGGATCAAGCAACAATATCACCGCACCATCCGGGACATCCGAAGGACAGCTCGCGACGATGAGGGCAGAAACGAGGGGATGGGGCAAGTGGTGAGAATTGGACTGGATCCGTGGCCATGCCTCGGGAGTCGTGATGGCGTGTCAAGGGTCGGGACGTGCGCCCGTGGCACTGTGCTGACCCCCTGCATCCGCGGATGGGGCGGGCCAGGGCTGCTGAATTGGGCAGTGAACCCCTAGTGCGAAGCAACAACCCCTAGTGCGAAGCAACAACCCCATTGGCTGGTGGCGCCCAGCTCATCAGAGGGCGTTGACCAGTAAAAGCTCTATCACGGCGAGGCTGGCTTGCGATGTGTTCCCCGCTAAAAACTTCCAAACAGCCTCGCGAAAACTTCACCAAGAATAGATACTGAATCAATCACCCGTCCAACTTCCGTTGCCTATTTCCAGCACCGCTGCCCGCTTGGACCATCGGAGGCTGCAATCATGTCCGGCGTCTCTGAAAAGGCGAGGTTCTACCTCGAGCGATCCGTCCCGCAGCTGCGGGAGTGGGAGGATAAGGAGATATTCTCCAAGGTATGTCCCGTCCATCGCCTCTCTCAACCACCAGCGCTTACATACGTCCCCAGGAGGAAATCCGGACAATCGTCAAGAAGCGCAACGACTACGAGCACAGGGTCCTGTCGCCCGGAAACAAGCCCTCGGAGTGGTCCTCGTATGCCAAATGGGAGCAGTCCCTCGAGGCCCTAAAAAGCAAGCGCTGCAAGCGACTCAAGATCCGCCACCTCAACTCCGCGCACGCCGGGCAGGGCCGTGTTCTCGCAATCTACGAGCGATCCGTCAACAGACATCCCGCGAGCCGCGAGCTGTGGCGCGAGTACCTCGCCTACACAGCCAGCGTCAAGGCGACAAAGCGATGGCGCAAGACCATGACCAACGCCCTTCGCATGACGCCGACCGATGCTGAGCTGTGGGTCATGGCTGGCAGGCGATCCGCCCGCAACGGAGACATGGTAGCCGCGCGAAGCTTCTTCATGCGAGGCTGCCGATTCTGCACAAAGAACTTCGGGCTTTGGGTCGAATACGCCAAGTGCGAAATGGAGTGGCTGGAGAAGGTAGACAAGCGAAAGGGCAAGCCCGGCAAGGATCTACTGCGGCCCGACAGGGCCGAAGACGACGATGAGCTGCGAATCGATGATAGCGATGATGATGGCGAGGACGGCGGCAGCGGGCTGCCGGAACCATCAAAAGCGCAAGCCAAGGTCATTGACAAGCAGGCCTCTGAGCAGCTCAAGTCCAACCCCGCCATGGACGGAGCTATACCGATTGCCATTTTCGACATATCGCGAAAGCAATCCTTTTTCAACCCAGAAGTTGCAGAGTCATTCTTTGTCATGCTCGCGGCCTTCCGCGAGGTCTCCGTTCAGCCCAAGGTATCCCAGCACGTGCTGGACACTCTTGACGAGCAATTCCCGGATCACCCCTCGACTTGCAATTGCCATATTCGACAGCCCATCTTGGGGCTGAGCCCTTATACTGCCGACTTCCCTGGGAACCTGCGAGAGGTTCTTGGTCGTTTGTCGGAGAGGCTGGAGTCTACCTCTGACAGGCCTGAGCTGGAGCGCAAGACGGTGGCGTGGATAGACGAGTATCTGGCATTGAGCGACCTGGATGAGGGTATCAGGGCGGTTTTGGAGCACACCAAGAGTAAGGTGGCGACTTCATGACATGTAGATAGTTGCATATCTTGAGCATTTTCTCGAATTGTTGAGCGTTCTAGGTGCTGTGTGGCGGCGACGACGTGAAGTATCATTGCCGAGATCAACTTCCGAGATGTTCTCGCCAATCGTGTTTAATCTAGAAGTATAGAAAATTGGAAGGCGCTATTGCTGTAAACAAGATACATCTGTTACGGTACCAGAGTCTATCGCAGCTCGAAAAGCACGTCGATCGTTATCCCGCGCTGCCTTCAATCAACATTGTGGCCCTAGGGTAGGCCAATGTTCGGATCAACACCCTTGCTGTTTCTGGCCGGATGGGCGACCCGAAGTTGTGAATGAAACCCCACACCACCAAGTTGACATGCGGGGACACCAGGCTTGGTTGGACCAAAAGCGGCCACTGGCCAGGACATTTCGGAGCTGCACACCACCACGGGAACTGTCAAAGACGTCAATCCAGCACAGAGGGAATTACGATCCGGCCAGGGAAACGCCGCGGCGGGCCGTCAGGCCAGCACACCCAGCTGACAATGTGCCGACGCTCGCCGAGACGGGCGTCATGGGCAAGCGTCGAGATGCCAATAATCTCGGCGACCGATGATGACTTGGCGTGAAATGACTGCCCCCGGAACGGACAGAAGCCCCTTGTTACTTGGAGGCTTAGTGCCGCGTGGAAAGGGACGAGGCTCATCCCAACACCAAACAGACTCGGCATGGACTGGCAAACTGATGAGTCGTTGGCGACTTGGCGCTTTGGAATTGGCGCCGTGTTTTGGACAGAAACCACGGACCTGGGCCGTGAGACAGATCTGCAGCTGCTATCGTCGTGCAGCAGCAGCCTGCCACGGCCAGCACAGCACCCCGGCATCCCAGCATCCAGCTGTGGACTGCTTGCTCCAAGGTTCACGCCGCACGACGGACGAGTCATTGGGATTCCGGCTCAATCTCATCATCTTAAGGGGTGCCTGAGCGAATGCCATCCATCGCCAGCGCGCGGCCCGCGCATCGGCGTATTCGTAGTGCAAAGGCGTACGGCTAATAACTGGCATCGCCACTGGTCACATCGATGTGGGGTGCAAACGGGACCGGACGGCCCCCAAGAGACGCGGCGAGGATGGAGGCAACGAGGAGATTGTCAGGTCGGACAGACGCTTCGGCGGCGCGATGCAATGGAATAGCTGGGCCAGCGTTCTTCCATGGCCATTTGCGGAGAGAGATCGGTGTGCTGTCACCAACAAGCCGGAGGAGGGGGAGAACAGCCGCAACGCCTCTCGTCGGGCACGTCAGTCTTATCTGCTCCCGTTGCTGCCAGGGCATGGGCTGGGCCTAGTCACCGGCACATCCATCACGAGTTCGCAAACGGCCGAGCCGCCCGCCCTGTCACAGGAGACACAGAACGGGGGCCAGGCTGCCAAGTACGAGCAAGCGTGGCGGTTGGGCGGCGGCTTTGGCATTGCTGCTTCTTACTTGGTCTGGGCTGTGGGGAGGCGGCGTGAGGGAGCGAGTGAGTGAGCGGTGCTTCGCGATGGTGGGCGGCTGGCGGGACGCAATTCAATCGGCAGACGGGGAAGCGGAAGCTGGCTCTCGTCCGACATCGTTTTCTTCCCACGGACCCGACGGATTGCGAAATAAAAAGGACGGACCCCAGCAAAAAGGCTAAACAGCCTTGCGACCATTTGATTGCCGCCCAGCGTGGTGGCCTCGTTGCTGGGCATGGCAGCGGAGAGCCCGAGTTTTTCGTGTGCCTGGAGGCAGAGGTGAGCTCACGCACTCCGGAAGGGCACAGGGCCAGGCAAGGCCAGTCAGTCGCTCACATAACTAACCCCCTCCCCCCCCGTTCCTTCTCGCGGCCGGTTTCCCTCCCATTTAAACACTCTTGTGCTCCCGTTTCTCCCCTCTCCCCTCCCATTCCCATACTCCCAGCTCGTTTTGCGCTGCTTCTCGTTGCGTTGTGTTGCTCGCGACCGCTGGCTCCAGCACTTACATGGCCGCTACTCCGTGCTCGACTACGAGCACCTCTGGCCCCTCGAAGCGCTGTTAGTGGCTGGAATGGCAGCGCCGACGCTCGCGGGCGTGCTGGCCCTCGCCGCGACAGCAAAGCCCGGCACCGCGGGCTGAGGAAATGGCACGAAATGCGCCCCGGACGCATTCGACGCGACGGCGGTGCGCAGAAATGACTCCCAAAGGACGGCCGACGTGGCCGTGGTGGCAGCAACGGCCAGAGACTCGACAAACAGCTCGGTTTTGGCCACGCGGGCGTGCGTGAACAGGGGTTGCCTCCATCCGGCATACCCTTGTGGAGTGCGGCATCACCAGCGACCCCAGGATGGACCCCATTCCGACCTTTGTCCAGCCGCTAGGCCAAGGATGCGTCGAAACACAGCCCGCTGGCGCCCACGATCTGCCAGTCCTCCAGCCGTTGTTCGTCCTCTTGGCCGCAAGCTTCACGCCCTCATCCTGTTTGCCTTCCGAGTGGGATCTGCCGCTGGGGAAGACAGCTGAGGTGTGTGGCGTGAGGTGGCCTGGAGAATTGAGTTGGTGGGAGTCCCAGCTGCCCTGTCGCTGTGGTGGGGCCGCGGCGGACGCCATTCTGTAACCATGCAGGCGGGCGCCGTCTCAAGCAGGGACCCAATGGAGGAAGCGGGCGTTTGCTGCTCCTGCTGCTGGCGGCAGATTGTCGTCGATGCCTCGGGATGCTCGTGGACGGGTTTCCATGCAAGCAAGGCACGGCATCGCTTGGCAAGTACAGGCGTCGCCCGTGGTCCGGGACGGCCCAGCAACGCCATGTGCTTGCGGTTCATCACCTCGGACCTGGAACGATGTGGGAAACGGCGCGGCCAGGACTTTACCCTACTGCTCCACACACGGTCCGAGGGGACGACAGGATGATGAAGCTGCAAGCAGTGGCCATACTTTCGCCCCGGGGCACTTTGCCGCCGCCGGGATTCGGGATATGCAGCAGCCGTCACATCGCGCGACAACCGCAAGTGCCGGAGGCCAGCCAGATGCACCAGGCCATTGAAATCCCACCAGCGCATCGGATATACAGATAATGCATTGGGCTGCCAGACATGATGCCGAGGATATATACATGCGAGTGCATGTCCGGGTGTGTCTGGTGCTGCTTGCTGGATTCAGCCACCTCTGTCGACCTCTTACAGTCCCCGTACACCTGCCTGCACCAGCACCACATCGCCCGGAGTTTCCAACCGCGGCTGGACATGGTCTGTGGTCATTTCATCGCCATTCGATATCCCGGTCGGCCCCGGAAGAAAAGAACCTCGCACCAAGGGTCTGGCCCGGCTCCTAGGCGAGCATCAGCGGTCAATGCCCACGAAACCGGTTTGCAGTGCCGGTACAATGTACGCTACGGTCGTGTACATGGCCGCCTGGCTGCACTGTCGTCAACATCTTGTTGCGTCGATAAGAGCATTTGTTTGGACCTTGCGTTCCTTGGGTGCAAGCCTACGTCTTGCGATTGCAACAGCTGGGTTCAATCTGATGCTCATCCTCGTCGAAGCCGATAAGCTGTCGATACTGGGTGGACCCCCTTCTGGTAGGTTCCGGGCCGGGCGGCACACGTGTCACCCTAACGGCGGCCGCGTTTCCGTCTACCAAGACACTAACGCGCGTCACCCATTGGCTGCAGCTGATCTCGGTTGGCGGACCTTATCTCGGCGTTAAGCCGGATACAGCTAGTGTGGCCGTGCCCCCGTGGCACGTTGAGGATTGGAGGCCATTTCGGCGGTGCCGTCAAGCCAGCTGAAACCAACAGGCTGGCCAGCACGCACGCAGTCGCCGTCATCCACACTCACGCAGCCTTAGGTAAGACCAGGCGTCGCCATTCACTCACTTTACCTCGCTTCCACGCACCGCACCGCACCGCAATCGCCGCACCCGCACCCGTACCCGTACAGTGCCGTACCCCTGGCCGCAGACCAGAGAGTTATATCTGGCTCAGGCGTCACGAGGCGATCCGCGACCCCCTCCGCTGACTCGGTGTTGAGGTGGCCTGGGAACGCTGCCGGCCGGTACGAAAATTTCTCCCCCGTCCCGCCGCCGCTCATTGCTGCTGCGCCCGCGGGTCTGCGTTGCGCTGTTGCTCGCTGCTGCTCCAACACAGGCTGCCCAGCTCTGCCGCGCGCGCGCTCCACCACTCGCCGGCTCTCTGCTCCCTCCTGTCGCAGCAATTGCGCGCCCTGGGGCTTTGCGCTGCCTGTCCGTTACGGGCGCCGTCTGCCGCCCTGCGCATCCCGTTCAGTCCATTTGTCGCCGAGGTGTCCCTTCGCTGCCCGCTCCCCACGGCTGGTGCAGCAATACCAGGTACGTTGCTTTTGCCGTGTTTTGCGCGTCCCCCCAGGTACCCCCCCTTCCGCGCGCCCATTCTCTCGCTGCCACTCCACTGTCCTGCTCCCCCTCCAGGGGCTGGGTCTAGTCGCCCAGGCCGCTGCTCACTGCGCTGCCCTCGCAAACCCCCAGGCGGGTACACTGCTGGCTCGCCGTCTGCTCATTTTCCCACCCAGACACACCACGCACACACGCACACCACACTCCTCCACCAACCCGCGACGCGACTCGACCTCTCTGTCTGTCCATCACCACCCTCCGTGCCGTGTCACGGCCCCATCTCCCTGCCATCCCTGCGCCCTTCAATGGGACCTCGGTCGCGTTCCTGTTGATTGCTGACGCCGTCGCGCACAGCCTGTCGGGCTCGTCGCCATGAGCGCCTGGATGAACGACGCCGTCCCCAACCACAATGGCAACGGCTTCCCGCACATGAACGACCCCAACGCCGCCGGTGCCATGATGGATCCTTCCGCCTTCCTGGGCAACACGTCCCAGTTCAACCCCAACAACCAGTTTTCGAACCAGCAACAGCAACAGCAGATGGCTGGCATGCAGAATGGCCCTATGCGCCACGCCTCGCCCGCCGCCTTCCAGAACCAGAACCCGAACCAACAGCAGGCCCCCAACCCCGTCTACCAGACGAACTCGGTGATTCCATCAAAGCGGCCCCGGCCACGCGAAGACAGCATCACCGGCTCCCCGAGACAGAATCCCGGGATGCAGCCGCCGTCGCGCTCCGAAACGCCGCAGCAACAAAACTTTCCCGGCTTCCAGCCCGGGCAGAACCCCGGTCAGTTCCCTCATCTTCAACCTAATGGCTCCGCGAACGCGACACCGTCGCCCATCATGGGCAACCAGATGCGACCGGGAAACGTACCCCAGAGAGTGGCGACGGCGTCGCCCCATCCCTTCTCGCCCGGCGCTCAGCAGTTTGGCGGCGCCTCGCAGACCTCGCCCATACCGTCCGAGCATGGCACTCCCCAACCGAACGCCTACATGCAAAACATGCCCCCCGGCTACAACCCTGCATTTGCGCCGTCGCCGTCGAACGCTCGTCCTTCGCCCAACCCGAACGCGATGGCCGGCAGCCAGATGATGCCGCAACAGATGGGCCAGATGCCTCCGCACATGGGGCAGATGCCACCCAACATGTACCAACAAATGCAACAGCAGATGCAGCAGCAGCAGCATCACCAACAGCAGCAGCAACACGCGCAGCAGCAGGGCCAACCACAACACCAGGGCCAGCCTCAACAGCAGCACCAACGGCCGCAGAGCATGTCGGACCAACAAAAGATGGCCGCATACCAGATGCGACTTCAGCAGCAGCTGCAAGGCAACATGCAGATGCAGGCGCAGATGCAGGCTCAGAACATGGGTCGGGGAATGATGCCTAAGCAGCAGATGCCCGGCATGCCGAACGGCCAGATGCCCCAGGGCGGCATGCGACAGCAGCCTCGACCGATGGCCAACATAAACCCGGAGCACTTCATGAAGAACCTCGTAGCGTTGATGAATGCCAGGGGGCTGCCGCTGGAACATAATCCGATCGTTGGCGACCGACAAGTCAATCTCGTCATGCTGTTCCAAGTCGTGCAATCCAGAGGTGGCTACAAACCGGTGACGGCGGCGAACGGATGGGCGCACATTGCCCAGGCTCTGGGACTTCCTGTGCAGATTCCGACCGTTGCTCCGATGCTGAAGCAGGTGTATGAGCGCAACCTGCAAAAGTTCGAGGAGGTCTGGATGGCGCAGCAGAAGCAGAGGATGTTGCAGCAGAATGCGCACATGGCAAATCAGGGCTCGCCGCAGAAGCAGTTGCAACCGGGGCAGCAGATGAATCAGGGACCACCGATGCAGCCTGGGCAACCGCCCCATGTGCAACAACAGACGCCCGTGAAACCTGGCCAACCTCCCGTCAATGGGTTCTCTACACCGCAACCACAGCAACCACAACCAAACGCTGTTCCCGGTCACAACAGAAACAGCCTCTCGCGCGGAATGGATCCCTCCGTGACCAACGACTTTTCGATGCCGTCCCCCGCGCACCAACGACCTGGTAGCATTTCCTTGAGCCAGAGCGATGGCCGGCAATCCGCCCCTCTGGTTACCACCACAGCCGAGCAAACGATGCCACAAATGCCACCAAAGTCTGACGAATACGAGCCCTGTGCGCGAGAGCTGTCGACGTATGGGGGAGTCGATCTCCATGCCGCGAACCTGCTGGGAGCCGAACTGGACAGATGGGAGCCCTCCATTCCCACGGTGAACGACCTCGGCAACATCGACATCCATGCTCTGACGCGGAGCCTCCAAAGCCGCATACATGGAGAAGTCCGCCTTGCGCTGGATACGCTGGCCACTGTCTCGGCATCGCCCGGCCAGATGCACTTCCTGCAGCTGAGGTATTGCGACGACTTGGTGGATGCTCTTGTTGACTGCGCCGAGGAACAGCTTGACTTGTTGGCCGAGCACACGGTGGAGGTGTGCGACGAAATCCTCCTCAACCCCTACGAAGACGTTGTCCGAGCGTGCCGACTGGAACGATGGGCTATCAAAGACATCCCCGCCTTTGGCACCACTGAGTACCAGCTTGATCGCGCCGTGGACAGGCTGATATGCATCACAACGATTTTGCGGAACATATCCTTCCCCGGCGAGCAAAACGACAACCACCACTTCCTCGCTGACGAATCGGTCATCAAGATGCTCTGTATTGTTATCAGGTATCTCGGCACACGTACCATGCTGCTGCGTACACACAGCAACACGCTGGATTTCATGAAGGATACTGTGGTCCTGCTCTCCAATATCGCGGGACTGGTGGAGCTGCCGGGACGAGAACAGGCCTTGTGTCTCTTGCAATTTTTGCTATCCTTCGCTCCAACCCCTGGCCCTACCGTGTCCAACGACATCCTCTTCTTCCAGCCTTATGAACCGAGCCTCCACTCTTACACGCCTCACGCGGTCGACGCACTTGCTAAGCTCCTTGCCCGAGACGAGCCAAATAGGGGCTTCTACAAGACTCTGTTCGCTGTCGATGCTAGTGGCCCGGGGGCCTACGAGTTGCTCACTCGCACATTTGCTTTAGCTATATCTCCAATCCCGGACAAGTCCAGGGAGCAGAGCCGGCCCACGACACTTCCCTCGCTCATCGAAACTCGAAAGCCATTCCTGATGCAAGGTCTGCTTGCTGCAGAGATCCTCTCTTCGCTTGCACCGGGGTCAGATTCGGGCTTGGCTAGGACTTGGCTCGCCTCGGGCAACCACCTTTCGCAGAACCTTTTCCGACTTGTCCAGGAACTGAGCGTAATGTACGAGCGGCCGCAGATGATTAATCGAGGTGGAAGCCGGGTGGCTCCTCGGAAAGACCCGGAGCTCGTCTACATTGTCGTCGTCGCGGTCGCGGTTTTGAAGAGACTAGTGGAGAAAGCAAGAGACCCCAACAGCCCGACGTCGGCAGTTCCTGCGGACTTGCTGCCACGGACACAGATGCTCATGGATGCGTTGACGATGCAATCTCCTGAATGGACAAAGGAAGGCATGCTACCACAGCTGACGGCGATCTTCAACAATATGTAGGGTCGCGTCTCGGTGGAAAGCAACCACAACTGGCGTCAATGAGTTTTTGCCTGGGGCGGGATTTTTGGGGATTTTTGGACTGCGACAAAATTCGAAGCGTGGAATTGGCGCCGTCGTGCGCAACCTCTTGTTTCCCTTCTCGTTTTGGATTATGGCACATCAGATGACGGCGCATAGCTAGATTTACACCGAGATCTCAGCTCGGTTTTGGAGAGGTGGACATGCTGGGAGAGAGGGATGTTTCTGTGACGCACGTGTACTCGTAGGTGTACATAGGTGTAGGAATGTGAGATACATCGATACCATGATTAATGCAGGCTCTGGGTTTTCAGTTGTCTTATTGTACATTTGATTGGCCGTCAATATGGATGCCGCTGTTCTATACATCAAAGCGCGTCTGACCCGGTGAAATTACTCTTTACATATTGATGCATGCCCAGTACTGTTGGCATGTCTTAGAACCCCCGTTGGAGCAGCCAGCTCCTTGCCTTGTCGAATTGGTTGCCCTGAGGTACGTGTTAGCTGAGATATCGCAGTCAGAAACGTGGTCTGCCTGGACCGACCTTCAACTCTATATGTTGTGTGGTTGGGTTGATCCGTATGTCCTCCCTCCCGATTTCCAGAGACTCGACCATATCTTCCAGCATTTTCCTCCGATCGCCGTCAATCTTTTTGATCAGGATGACTTGTCGGTTGCCGCCGGACATCCACCGCCGGTATATGGGGAGCTGGGTGGAGGGTGTGCGGCGAACGATGTAGGACAGGCTGGCGAGCTCCTCTGGGGATTTGGACGGCGGAGGGATGGGTGGTTGGCTGTGCTTTTGTTGACTGGACTTGGGGGGTTGCTGGGCGGCTTGCGTGAAGGAGGCGGCGTGGAGGATCGGGAGGCGTGAGGAGAAGGCGATGAGGTTGTGTCGAGAAGCGGCTGATTGGAGGAGATTCGGCCGCCCTTGAGAGAGCACCCGAGAGAGGAATTGCATGGTGAGGGCGAGGTTCGTTGGCTCTTTGAGGTAGCTTCTCGATGTAGCAGCCGGAGGGTGCTTTCCGCCGTTTGTGGTGGGCGTTCTGAGACCGGAGGCAGTAGGACCAAATGGCAACAGTGAAGAACCTAAAGGTTGCCAGCCAAGTAATATAAATCCCGTCCGAATGCGCTCTGCAGGCTACTTTCTCTCCTGTCGCGTGTCTCGGGTCTCGTTGAGGTGAGGCATCCCAAAAAATCTCGAGATCACATGACACACGCGCGCCAAGTGCCGGCAGATCCTCGGCGCATCGCCAAACCCCCACACCACTTCGAGTATTGGCGAAATTCACCAAAAATCTGCCCCTCCATTCACGACCGCTGCTTGCTGCGTTTGCGACTTTACAACTTTGCGACGAGCGAAAAGACGCCGGCAAACCGCTCGACGAAAGCATCCTCTTCCCTCGCGCCTACGCCGCTACTCGGTACGAAACTCGCCCCGCCCGAAACGCCGTTCACCATGGAGGATGTTCTCAAGGCCGTCTCGGCCGATGGCTCGTCGATCATGCCCCAGGTGGCACAGCACCTGAGCAGGCACCTGCTGTTTCCCTTGATCCAGTTCGAGGGCGACAAGGCGGAGGAGAAGGGCGAAGACGAAAAGGCGAAGAAGATCCTCTCGGGCAAGATCAAGCTGCTGGAGGACACCAACATGACCGATTACGTGGCGACGCTGTACTGCGACTTCCACGGCGTCGCCGACCCCCCGGCCGAGTACACCAAGAAGCGACAAGATGTCCTGGCGCAGCTGGAGAAGTACGAGCAGGCGACGGCGAAGATTGCCGACCTCCTGACGCAAGACGACGTTGTCAACGGGCTGAGGAGCGACAAGGTTGCCAACTTGGAGTTCCTGAAGAACTCGCATGGGGTAAGTGGGGCGCGGACGGAAATCGAATGCCACGAAGGGGGCGCCAGCATAACTGACGATGATGGTACAATAGGTCACGATGGAGATGGTCAACGCGCTCTACGACTTTGGGCAGTTCCAGTTCCGATGCGGCCAGTACGGCCCGGCTGCCGATATGCTGTACCAGTTCCGAGTTCTCTCGACCGACAACGACAAGGTCGCGGCATCCACCTGGGGAAAGCTCGCGTGCGAGATCCTGTCCACCAACTGGGAGTCTGCCGTGGATGAGTTGAAGAATGTCAGAGAGGGCATTGACTCGAGGCTGTTCAACAACCCCCGTGCCCAGCTCGACCACCGGACCATGCTCATCCACTGGTCTCTCTTCCCTCTCTTCAACTGGGACGGCGCCCGGGAGCCCATCCTGGACATGTTCTTCTCCGCCGCCTACATCAACACCATCCAAACTTCTTGCCCGTGGGCTCTGCGGTACCTGATTGCTGCCGTTATCACTGGCCGCTCGCGCGCCCGCAACAGCTCCATCCAGCAGAAGCAGCTCAAGGACATCGTCCGCTACGTCCGCCAGGAGGCGTACGAGTATGTCGACCCCATCACAGAGTTCATCTACGCCCTATACATCGCCCACGACTTCGACGCGGCTCGCGATGCCCTCCGTATGGCGGAGGAGGTCTGCCGCAACGACTTCTTCCTGTCGTCGTCGGCTGACGCCTTTGTCAGCGCGGCTCGCCACCTTATTTGCGAGAGCTACTGCAAGATCTTCAGCCGGATGAACATCCGCGACCTGAGCGGCAAGTTGGGCCTGAACCCTGACGAGGGCGAGAAGTGGATCGTCAACCTGATCCGGGAGACGCGGCTTGACGCCAAGATTGACAGCAAGGACGGCACCGTGATCATGAACCACCCGCCCAACAACGTCTACCAGCAGGTGATTGAGAAGACCAAGGGTGGCTTCTTCAGGACACAGGTCCTGAACGCCGCGGTGTCCAAATAAATGGGTAGCCAGCGATGGTAGACGTGTAAAGGAGATCACTTTACGGGAAGCACTTGAACACCAAGGCGCTGATTTCAAGGCGAAAGACGACGTGTGGGGAGGAACACTTACTCTTTTTCGACCCTCCCACCAAGGGCGAGATATAGAGATGCCAGCTCCGTGAGCCGGGCAACAGAAGCGGATCAAGGTTTCAGAGGATGATGACGGGACCCATGCTACTTACACCAATGTGTTTTTCTACCTAGTTTATCCTCCTCCCCCTTCTGGTGATGCTGTTTGCATTTGCATGGCGTTTTATTTTCGGAAATCCCGGGAGGAGAGGGAGGGAGGAAGGGACGGGAGAGGATAATCGAATCTTTTTGCGTCGTGCGTGGGTAGAAAGAGGGAAAACAATAAATCAAATGAATTCATCTAGTTTTCCATGTGGTAGCCTGGCCCTGATGTAATGTTTCAAGGGCGATGATATCTCGCGGTAGGCAAGTGCTGCATGTTAAGACGTCGTCTTTCCATGTTAATCTGCAGTTTTATCTACACCTCATGACTTCGTAATTCATTCAGCCACCCTCGACGCTCACCCCTTCTTCCCCAGCATGCGCATCGCCCAACTCCCCTGGCTCATGATGCCACGCGGCCGGCCACCGCTCTACAGCTCGCCGCCCTCGCGCGCCGCAAGCCACACCTGCCCCTTGAGGCTCTCGATTGCGCTGTTGCGCATCCACCAGACGTCCTCGTCGCGCTGCGTAGGGGGGGATTCCTGGCCGGGCGGCGAGTCGGCGGCGGTGGCGGTCGTGGGCCTGATGGTGGACTGGCTGTCGTTTGCGGCGGCGGTGGTGGAGGAAGAGTCGAGGAGACGGTCGCGGGCGGATCCCCATTCGAAGAGCAGACGGGCGCCTTCGAGGCGTTCGCGGTCGCCGCCGTCGGCGATGCCGCGCTCGAGCTCGAGGCGGGCGTCGATTGCGGCGCCGACTTCTGGTTCGCGCTCGGTGCTCTCGAGCAGGGCGGCCTTCTCAGCGGACGTGACGCTGCGGAGGCTGCCGAGGCCGAATAGCCACTCCAGCGGATTCTCGCCCTTGGCGTCCTTGCCGAGCGCCCGGAGCGTGGACGTAAAGGCGCCCTCGCGCGGTGGGCGTCGGCGCAGGAACAGGCTCTGCGTCTCGGAGAAGGCCTTCCGGATGTCGCCGTTGGAGAAGTCGAGCTCGACGTCCCAGTACTGCGGCCCGCAGGAGGTGGACAGGCTGGCGATCTGGTCCAGCGGCGGGAGGAGACAGGGGGTAGTCCTGTACAGGACGGGTTCGGCGGACGAGCCTTTCTTCATGGCGATCTGCACGGCGACGGTCACAGGCTGGCCGGTGAGAACGTCCTTTGCGACAAGACAGCGCTGCTCGGCGGCCAGGACCCAGAAGTAGCGGAATGCCTGGAGGTGGGACCGGTTGTCCATGACGTTGACGGGGAAGACGGGGTAGAACGCCACGAGCAGGGCCGCAATGGCCATGTTGCTGGTTCCAAAGGTCACGGTGCCGCAGCCCATGAAGAGGGCGCCGATGGCCAGGTGAGCGGCGAGATGAGACCCGTACGGTGTCTCGGGATCGTCCCTGCCGTGAAGGGCGCGCAGACGGCGAAGAACGGGTATGTCGCCCGTGCCGGCCATGACGATGGAGCAAGAGAGTGCGAGAACATCCTGACACATTCGTGCGTTGGAACGCGCGAGCTCTTCATCGTACAGCGGAGCAGCGTCCGGGTGCGCGCGAGGCGTAGCCGGGATCCTGGAGATGCGCATGAACTGGTCGAGGTAATGCAGCAGCAGGTCCCGCACCTTGGTCGACGCGCTGCCGGAGAAGCGAAGGGCGATGGAGAAACATATCCCGGTCAGGATGCTGAAGAAGGGTAGATCCGTTGACCGCAGCCTCTTCGTTCCCATGAGCCTGTGTCTGGGGCGGTATGGCGCCGGGAGGCTATCGTGGATCCAAGTAAAGGTGGGCTCGATCCTGGACCAGAGGATGAGGTTCTTGGTCACGGTTCGGAGGAGCAGGATGTCAGGACGGACGTAGTCGAACTGGAGGACAGAGTCGGGAACGTCGATCTTCCGGGCGACAATCTGGTCCTCGGACTTCATGAAGATGAGGGCAATGGCCATGACCGCACCGGCTGCGGCGCGATCGAGGATGTGGACAATCTCAACGTTCTTCGTCGCGGTGGCGTGCGCAATCAGCTTCTCGGTGAGGCGCATGTCGTGCAGGCCCTTGAGATCGTTGCCCTTGCCGAGGTTGATGAACCCCAAGGCAAAGCCCGCAGCCAGCCGGTAACACTCGCTCCGCAGCGGCTCCTCCTCGTCCTCGTCGTCGACGTGCTCGATCTCCGAAAGCATGATCTCGCTCATGCGCCGGTGCTGGCTGTTGCAGTACAGCAGTCCGATGCCCATTATGCCCGAAGTCTGCGTGAGCGGCGACAGATTCAGCTCGGCGGCGCCACGGGGTAGCATGCGGGTGGCGTGCACGGAAAGGAGCCGGGTGATGAGTGAGTCCATGGTCCCCATGTACGAGGCAGCCAGGCCCAAGAGCAATCCGATGGACGTCATTGTGTGCTTTGGCGTGAGATACTTGAAGGCGACCCATTTGGCGACGCCTTTGAGATGGCCGTTCAGGCCGAGAGCAAGGAGGAAGCCGGCGTGGCGATTGCTCAGATCTTGTCCTGGCTTGTTGTACAGGATCCACGAGGTATCGATGCCCTTAGCCTCTGGCGAGATGGCGAGGCCCGCCGCAACTCCCTGGTGGAAGAAGCCCCAGCAAACCTTCTCTTCCGTGAACAAGGCCTTGTCGACACCGACAGTGACGTTTGTCGGCCTGACTATGCAGTTCAGGTTGAAGCCTCCAATGTGAAACTTTTGCGTGATCAGAGGGTATCGCAGACTGTAGTAGAGCAGCGCACGCCCAGCCGGTATAGCCAGCGTGCCCGTAGCAATCCGTGAGACAAGCTCCTTTTGCTTCTCCAAATACTCGCTTTCAGGCCAGCTCGGGTTGGGTTCCAAGCGGACAACCCTTGCTTTGTGGGTAGACAGTAGATCTTGAGCCTCGTTGAGGCGGCGATCATCTTTGAACAAGGCCCGGATGACGGCCTGACGCTCTGTGCCCTCGCCTTCATCGTAGCCAAGGCTGTTTGTTTCCTCGACGCTCTGACAGAGCAGTCGGAAATCCCAGGTGGCGGTATGGGTGGGAGCCTGTTTGAACAGTTAGTCAGGATCACCACACGATGGACGGCTGGCTTACCAAAATGCTCGACATGGCGAGATGGGGCCTTTTTTCAGAGGAAAGGATAAGACTAATGTCGCCTCGTTTTACCAATTCCAACAGATCATGTGTCCATCCTGACGGCGGGTGTGGTTGGCACAGAGATATCGCGTCTTGCAGCGGCGCCAGGATGGCCTCTGGCAGCGTCTCCAGAATGTGGTTCGTCAAGCCACAGTCTCGCATGGCCTCCACCATCTGAATTGCCGTCGTCTTTGGCTTCACAAGTTTAAAGAACCGCTTGAACATTAAAGTGCGAGGAGTGATTGCATCCCAGCGCTTGTCTTCCGTCTTCTCAGCCTCGGATAGGCGGGAACTGGCATAGTAAATGTCCGCCGGTGTGAGGCATGGCTTCCCACGAACGCCGACAAGGCGAGACTGAATCCATTCAAAAACATCGGGCCTGACTGGAGGCTGAGGAATTGTCGATTTCAGACTGAGGTCTAAAGAAAGAATTGTCAAAATCCGTGTTTTCGGTAAGAGTGGGAATATAGACTTACCTGCATCGTGGCGCTGGTCAATGTCTTCCTGGATACCGAGCTCATAAATGGACGAAAAGCTGTGCCATTTGAGCCACCGGGCGATCTGGCACAACAGAACCCTCAAATCGGTTCTCCCAGGTGACAAATATTCAGGGGTCGTAATATCCAACTTCTGTTCCTCAAGAAGCAGATGCAGAGCCATGAACACATCGACAGCGACCTTGCGACGGCCATCAGAGTTCTTGCCAAGGGCAGTTGGCATGTATCCAGATGGACCCATGGCAGCTTCGCCCAGTGGCGAAGCGAGGTATTCGTTTGCAAAGGCAATATGCCGCGGGAGAAATTTCGGGGCAAAGCTCTGGCCTCTTTGAGGAGGCAAGCCGTCGTCTGCGTCGCCATCGAGAACCCACTGCCATCCCTTGTTCATCATCCAGATCGGGCAGCCAAGAGCATTTGCAGCCTCGCCCATCTCGAGCGCCTTCCAGTTCTCGAAATCCCTATTGGGGCCAAATGAGCCAGATGCTGGCTGTCTTCTACGAACCGGTAGGCGAGCCGTTTGAAACGCGTGGGATTCTGATCGGCCGAGGTTCAGAAACGAGGCAAGGAGCAGGATCGCAAAGGCAGACCATTCCATGTTGGCCAGAGGCTCTTCTTGGGAACTTAGCCACTGCATGACATGCATCCACCCAGAGTGAATGCGGCCCCCGAGCGAGTCTGGCAAGACGCTCCTGCAAATGTCTAAGACTTTGCGAACTTGTGGGCACAAGGGCTGCAGCTGGATCTCCAACTGGTGAAGATGTCCGTCCGTGTCCACAACATCGACGACTCCGCGGTGCCGCGGATAACGAATGCCAACGATGCTGCCATTGCTGAAGTCTATAACCCCGGACCTTCTCTGCTCGATGTCGCGGTCCACTACTCTGCCGCAGTTTTGTATGCTCCTCGTGTCGTCAACGAACAAGAGAGAAATAGAAATCTTGGTCAGTTCAATCCATGGCGCCTGGGTACTCAGTTCATGTCGCCCATCCATGGATTCAGAGAGCACCAGAATGACGGACAGATCATCATCGACCAGCTTTGAGGAGTCGACCACGTTCTGTACCTTCCACTGCTCTCGTGGGACCACGGAGGCCGTGACATGCCCAAACTTCTCCTGTACTTTGACGTGCAGAGTTATCAGCTGAAGGCGCTTCTCCAACGAATCCTGGATTCCAATGAGCAGCTGCGTACGTTTCTGCTCATCGACGGTGAATGATGGCGCGGTTAGGATGAAGACCTTGGAGTGGTCGCGGGCGGGCTGCGCCGATGTCGAGTAACGCACGTTCGAGTTGTCCAAGGGGATTGTGTGGAGTCGAGTAAAACGGATTTCATGCTGCAGGCCGTCAAAATCGTGATCATCGAGTCCCATGTTGTGAAGTCCCTCATCCAAACCGACATCGATGGGAGCCTCGAGCAGACTGCCGAGGCTCGGGTGAACCGGGAGGTGAAAGCTGGAGCTCGACCTCCCATGGTGATGGCTATGAGCTTCGTGCCTTTTCGAGGCTCCGTTATTGGGCATCAGCGGCTGTTCGGCAAAGACCGATCGTTCGTGAGACGCGGACAGGTCTGCTCGAGCCAACATGGAGCTCAATCGACGGGAGCTCCTCCGCGTGACCCCGGCCCCTTCACTGTCTTGCTGCTCCAGCGAAGAAACCAGATCAAGGGGCTTGTCGAACTTCTCGCTCTTGCGTTGCCGTTTCCCAGGCAGAGGGGCCCCGAAGCTTTCGCGAAAGTGTTGCTGCACAGGGGTAGATGCACCGCTGACGAAGCCCGGCTGCATAGAGCTTCGGCGGCGAGCAGTATTATTCTTGGCCCTTTGATGCTGCCCTATGAACGGGTCCTCATGGCTCAGATACGTCAGCCGCCAGACAGTGTACGTACTGCTTTCGCGATTGATCGTGACGCCCAGTATCAGGGGCTCCTGTAACTGTCGAGCAGAGGCCACAGGTAGCTGTATCTCCTCGACATGAAGCATCTCCTCTGCGGGGTCCAGGAAAGTTGGCTTCCTCGAAGTAGCCCTCCGCGCTGATCGGTGCTTGTGAGGATCAGAGTCGGTCACCACCAAGCCGATGTCCGACAAAGGGTCCGTCAAGGACAACAGGCGTGGCCAGTGAGATTCTGGCTGCTCCAGAGGCGCATCCCACATGTTTTCCAGAGTCGACCTCAAGCTCAGATGCAGCGCCTTGGGGTTGCCGAGACCCTCTACTGAGAAGGCCGTCTGCTGGGAACTGGTGAAAGTCGTAATCTGGGACGAGACGAACGAATTCGGCGGAACACGGGGAAACTTGAGGGACACTGGCGCGATGTTTTCGGCTCTCGCTCTTCGCTGAATTATGACTCCCACCGGACCGGCACACGCGGATTCAACCTCGAAGGGCATGTGGACTATGTGGCTAGTGCCCGCCAGGAAGTAGACGTGGGCTTGTGTCTTGAGGAAGACGACCAAGGCCTTCTCGAGCGCAGGAATAGCACGAGCACCGTTGGAAGCATTCTTGGCAGCAACCCGGTCTGAATTTTGATCTTCGGACGTGGGAAAGTAGGCCAGCAGCGCCTGGGTGATGGGCTCTTTTTCGAGACCGAACTTGAAGGTCTTGCGGAAGATGCGCCCGCGGGACCAGACAACGCAGTCCTGCGTCGTCAGCAGCTCGTCCTCGATCGGGTGTTCCCCCCTATCGTCCGTCGTGATGTCCCAGGTGTAGGAAGAGGCCGGGGCGCCCGCGGGGATCAGGTTTTCTTCGACTGCATGGCGAAGCCCCGACGGGTGGTGCAGCCCCAGGGACTTGACCGAGGCCATTGTTGTTGAGGCTCCATAGGCTGCGCGAGGAATCAGGGAGCAATTTCGGTTGGGGTCGAGGTTCGCGTCGCGATAGAGGATGCGCCACAGCATGCGCCGAGGGGTCGCTCAATTGCAGTCGTCCAGCAGCCGAAAGCAGAGGTCATGCTCTGCCGGTGCAGTTGAGTCGCTGTCGCGTGTCGACGCGCTTAGAAGTTGAAGTGTGGATGGTGGGGCACAGGGGGTCATTAGGCTTCACTGCTTCAGGGCAGCTCGTGACGTATTACTCCGTGCAAGGCGCTCCGACCACCGTTTTGCTTCAACTCCATCGATCACACGACGACAACCGTTGGAGCTCGCGGACCTTTAAGCGCAGCGGCGAACGCACGCACAGCTTCCGCTGAACTCTTGTCATCTTGGGAGAGCGGCGGCACCCAGAATGACACCAGTTCGGCTGCCGCAATGACGGAACAGCCGCCGCAACCGAGGCACGACGACGACCGCGCCGAGCTTCATGGTTCGCCTCCCGATTCACAGCACGCTAGAGACGACGACCATAACGTGCGCAAGGGCAAGGAGCCTGCTGTTCAAGCTCCGAGCGAGGCCACAGCTGGCGACAAGCCGAAGAGCAGCCGACGAAACAATGACGAACAGGGCAGCGACGGGGAAGAAGACGAAGAGGGGGGAGAAGAGGATGATGATGAGGATGATGATGAAGACGATGAGGAAGACGAGGAGCCGCTGCTGAAATACGCGCGATTGACACAGCATCTGAGCCCCGTCTATCGCAACGGTGATGCAACCAGTGCCTTTCTCGTCGCCGGCGACAAGATGGTGGGCTACGCGTCCCCTTCGGTGCCTGTCTGTGCATGTGTTGACTGTGACCTGCTCTAGATTGTTGGAACCCATAATGGCAATATTGTACGTCCTCGGAGCTCCCTCCACTCTGCGAAGCTAACAGCGATCCAGCACGTGGTCCAACTACCGACCTTCCAGACATTGCGAGTCTACCATGCGCACTCTGCTTCCGTCACCAGCATATCCATATCCCCCTACCCGCCGCCGTTGTCCGGCGAGAAGCCCGAGGCCTCTTTGAGGCCACAACAACCCCAGGCGCGACCGGCATCACGGCAGTCCGACACATCGTCGCCGGCTGCGGCATCTAGGAGGCCGAGAGAACCGCCACCGCTGCCGAGGATTCCTTCCAACGACATACACGTATCGACCTCGTCCATGGACGGCAATGTTTGCATTCAATCCCTTGTCGACCTGAAAGATGTTCAGCTACGAAACTTTGCTCGTCCGGTGCAAGCCGTCGCCTTGTCTCCGGAATACAAAGCGGATCGAACATACTTGTCCGGCGGGCTAGCAGGCCAGCTTATTTTGACCGTAGGTGGAGGCCCGGGTCGGAGCACATCCACAACCACCGGAACAGCCGCAGCAACGGCTTCTGGCTGGCTGGGGAGCATGGGTCTGAGCAACAACAGCGGCAAAGACACCGTTCTCCACTACGGAGAGGGAACCATCAGCTGCATCAAGTGGTCTCTGTCGGGAAGGTACGTAGTGTGGTTGAACGAGCATGGCATCAAGATCATGCGATCGAAGCTCCATCTCGAAAGCGCAGACTCGGAGCACGCTTGGAAGCGGATGGGCCACATAGACAGACCCCAGACGGACGAGTGGGAAGCCATGGCCAGCGTTTGGAAAGGCCGGGTCGAGTGGATCGACGAGAAAGCAATCGAGAATGACGAGCTGCAGCAGGGCTCTCATGCTGATGCTGCGTCTCCTGCCGCCGACAGACTCCGAGAGCAGGCATTGTTGGGCAAGAAGAAGATAGAGCGTCTTCTTGTCGGCTGGGGCGGCACAATCTGGATCATTCACGTCCACCCAGGTGGCATTGGGACTGGCAAGAATGCTGGCGAAAAGACGATTGGACGGGCGGAAATCGTCAAAATGTAAGTGCATCAACGCGTGAGTTTGAATCGCGGGCATCCAAAGCTGAGACCCTACCTCTAGCCTCCGAATGGACTGCATCATTTCCGGCATCTCCTTATATACCCAAAGCCTGTTGCTTGTTCTTGCATTTTGTTCACCAGAAGATGAGGATGACGACGAAGAGGCGGATAAGACCGCCAAGGGCCGCAAATCCAGACTATCCACGGGTTCTGCCGGAAGCGAGCCTGCTGGAGGGAGGCGGCGGCGGCAAAACAACCAGCCTCCTGAGCTGAGGCTCATTGACCTCGACTCACAGGCCGAGGTTGACAAGGACGGTCTTAGTGTCAGCCGCTTTGAGAGGCTGTCTTCGGCCGACTACCATTTGGGCGTCTTGCCGGCTCACTCTGCTGCGTCCGCAGTCGCGTCGAAGGGAGCCCTGGAGGCGCTCGCTGGGTTTGGTACCGACATGTGGAACGCCGCCATCAATCCCAAATCGCTCTTCAGCTCTGGGGCAAGCATCATGAGTAGAGATAGCGGCGACGACGCTGGCTCTGGCTCTGGCTCAAAGGCTAGCACCACAGGGGCTACTCGACCCAACAGGCCTTCACCAACAGTTCATCCAAGTTTGGCCAAGCCTGGGGCAAAAATCTTCATCCATAGCCCTTACGACTGCATCCTCGGGACCAAGCGGGACTTGTCTGATCACTTGACATGGCTAGTGGACCATGGGCAGTATGAACCAGCTTGGGAGCTTCTGGACGAGAACCCCGATATTGTATCTGCATCACCAGACCGACCTGGGGATGCGGCCCCATCGGCACCATACAAGCATCACATAGGCACCGAAGACTTTTATGACGACGAATCCATCGCGGACTCAAGCCAGAGAGACATATACTCGTCTGCTGAGCAGGAGAAAAGACGGATTGGCGAGCTGTGGATTCAAGAGCTCATCGAAGAAGGCAACTGGGTGTCGGCGGGCCGAGTGTGCGGCAAAGTTCTCACGACTCCCGATCGATGGGAGAAGTGGGTGTGGACGTTTGCGGGCGCAAAGAAATTTGATGAAATCACCAACTACATACCGTCCGAGCAGATGCGTCCTCCTCTGCCCTCCACAATCTACGAAGTAGTTCTAGGCCATTACATTCAGACCGACAAACCTCGATTCAGAGAGTTACTGGAGCGCTGGCCAACAGACCTTTTCGACACCAACACTGTTAGTACGGCCCTAGAAAACCAGTTGAAATATCGCGACGTTCGGGAGGACAGCATCGACGATGGCGAGAAGGGACGTGACTGGCACATCGTCATGGAGAGCTTGGCACGACTGCACGAGGCTAGTGGAAGGAATCGGGAAGCCCTCAAGTGCTATATCAGGCTCCATGATGCCGACTCGGCATTTCGGCTGATTAGAGATGGCCATCTTGCCGAGGCAGTGGCGGATGACATCCCCAGCTTCATCGGACTAAGGGTGTCACCTGAACGACTGGACCAGATGACGAAGCAGGACCTGGTAGATGCGACATCAGAAGCAATCGCATTGCTGGTTGACGAAGCGCAGCACGGTCTCGTGCGCCCGGAAGTGGTCGTCGAACAATTACAAGCACAGCAGCTGCAGCTCTACCTGTACTTTTACCTCAAAGGTCTGTGGCGGGGCGAGGGCATCAAAGAACATACTGGCGAGAACATGGACCGCCTTGTCATGGACAGCCAATCCCTGGTGGACGACTTTGCCGATTTGGCGGTGCATCTTTTCGCCACCTACGACAGGCCGCTGCTGATGGAGTTTTTGAAGGCATCGACCTCGTATACATTTGAAAAGGTATGTTGTCACGAAGCACGCTCGCTGATGCCGATATGCTGACCTGCCTCAGGCCGTCCAAGAGTGTGAAGCATTTGAGTACTATGATGAATTGGTGTACCTCTACTCCAAGACTGGTCAGATGAAGCGAGCGCTATATCTCATCATTGATCGCCTGAAAAACGTACAGAAGGCGATCGAATTCGCAAAGGAGCAAGACGACCCAGATCTTTGGGAAGATCTTCTCGAATACAGCATGGACAAGCCGAGTTTCATCCGCGCTTTGCTCGAGCAAGTCGGAACAGCGATCAATCCAATTACCCTAGTGCGGCGAATACCAGAGAGCCTTGAGATTCAGGGCCTCAGGGAGGGGCTCACGCATATGATGAAGGAGCACGAGCTTCAGCACAGTATCAGCTCTGGCGTGGCACGTGTGTTGCGCAGCGAGCTCGCCGCGGCCCAAAACGAACTTCGCGCAGGGCAACGCAGGGGCGTCAAGTTCGAGGTCGTCCTGCTAGTCACCGAGCAGGAGGATGCAAATGCCAAAAAGCCTGCAAATATCGCCGTTCCCGCTAAAGGCGACGCTGCGAATGAGAAGATCGAACACGACCACCGAACTCCCCAGCCCGGGCACTGTGCAGGCTGCCATGAGCCATTTACAGAATACGAGATGGAAACACTGCTTGGGTTTGCCTGTGGGCATGTGTTCCACGTCAGTCACCTACTCGAGATTCTCCACAAGGGGAAGAAGGTGGATGTTGACCTTGGAGCGGAAAATGTCGAAGGGGGGAGGTACTTGGTTGGCATGAAGGTCATGAGGGCCAGGCTGCTGAGAGACAAGGTCAGAGGCGGTTGCCCGATCTGCCACGGGAAGGCGACATAGATGGAGACCTGTTACGGAGCCTGCACAGCATGATGCGGAGCGAAGTGTTGTTTCCCGTGGGGAGGCGACCAGCCTCGAGCTCTTCTGGTATGCTTTGTAATTGTTTGGTTCAAGGTCCTTTCACAATTCAATTCTGGCACGAGCCTTGTTAAACTTCACGAGACTTCAAACACACAGGCACGGAGTAGTATGGCGAACCATTTTATTGGGCTTCGTCAATGACAAGCACCCCTAGATACAGAGAGCAGTATTACCACGCCATTTCCTCGGCGTCTGATGCAAAAGGCACGATGCAAACTATGTACGTTCCGATTTCCCCAACCGCCAGTGCTTAGAAAGAAAGAAAGAAACGTCCCGTCGTCAAGTTCGTCCACAGCGACGCCACCTTGGGGGCGAGCTCGCCAGCTGGAAATCCTTAGAAGAGAAACGCCAAGACCATGGCGGCAGCTCCGAGAGCGACGCCGCGGACCACGCTGACGGTGTTGCTAGCACCAGTCGAGGTGGGCACGGGAGTGCCGGTGCTTTCCGAGGGTTGCTGCTCCTTGCTCTGGGTCGGGGCAGACTCGGTGGTCTCGCCAGTTACGAGAGCAGACGACTCAGCCTGGGTCACCACGGTCGGGTTGCCAGCGGAGTTAGCTGTGGTGAGGACAGTCGGGACTGGCTCACCAGCGGGACTGACGGTAGGCATGGAAGCACCAGGGGTAGCCGGGGCACCGCTAGTTAGGTTTCCCTGCTCAGAGCCAGGAACAGCAGGACCAGTCGAAGCCTGTGCGGCGGGAGGAGCCGCACCACCAGTCGACATGGACACTGCGCAGTTGGTGGAGTGCACGATGGTGCAGATGTTGAGCGAGTACACGAGTGAGCCTGGGGAGTTGTTAGCAGTGGCCGTTTTGCAGCTTGGGAGATGTCAGCTACTTACCAGCAGAAGTGATCGATCCAAGCTCCTGAGGAGCTGCAGTCTCGGTGGACGCACCGTTCGCTAGAGGACTTTGTCAGTATCGAGGCTGGAAGTCAACTTGTTTCCGGGCAACTCACAGTAGGGTGCGTTGGGAGCAACTCCCAGGGCACCAGCGGCAAAAGTGCCGATGAGAGCCATGACATTGGTGAAGACGGCCATCTTGGAGGCAGGCATCTTGCTTGTTTGGATGAGTCTGCGTTGTGATTTGGGTGTGGCGGTGAGGAGTTCGTACGAAGTTTGGGAGATGAGGACCTGCAGAGTTTTCTCGTCAGAATTGAAGGAGACCAAAGGAGATGCAAAACAGCGTTTCTGATGAATGAAAGCAGATGTAGTGTTCCCTGGCCGTCAATAAAAGGCCAAGCAGAGGGCTGCAGCGCGAGGGAGGGAGCAGTGTGGGGGGCGCTTGATCGAGGGAGGAGTTGGAACGCGATGCAGCAAAATGTGCAATATTCCGTTCCGGCAGGCAGGAGAACAAAACGAAGCAGCTGAAGTACAGGGAATGACATACCTTTGCAGTTTCAGCTGTGGTTGGCGAGGACTTGCGTGCGCAGACGAGTTGACAGCTCTGAGAAGTGTTGTGTTGCGGTGCGTGTGTGAAGAGGGAGGGAGGAAGGAAGAAAATTGGGTGCGGGCGCTGCGAGTTGGGAGAAAAATAAATAGGTTGCACGGAGAGCTGCTTATCGGCTAGATCAGTGCTTTTGGCCTGAGAAAACAGGTATCGGATGAGAACAGCCTGGGTGAAGAGATGGTTGCTGGGTGATGTGCAACGGAGCGTTTGCGTGTAGTGAATCACCCATGACTGAACGCTGCCAGGTTGCCAGGGCAATTGGCGACTGATTGGGGGTATGGACTAAGTCCGTGTTCATCTCGAGATAAGCTGGCGACGGAGAATTTGGTGCCAGTGTTGCTAGAGTTGTGTGGTTGCTGCCCAAGGGTTGGTGAATTCCAGAGTTGAGAGTTAGTTTCGTCTACGCAAGGTCCGACACATATCATCCCTTGCATAGCTGAGTATCCTGCTAGTCTTGGCTTCCGTTTGCGCCAATGGCTATTGACAGCTGCGCGCCCGTCTATTCGGAGTTGCCATCCCGTTCATTGACGCAGCATTCATCTGATGGAGCTCACCGTTCTGGCGGGTATGGACATGTCCGGATCCGTGTTTCGACTGGCGTCAAACAAGACAATGAGCTACGCTTGCTCTTGCTACCCAAGCTGAGACTCTTGCACACAAGGGGCGGCCGTGGAGATGTTCTCACCACAGACGACGACAACGACCGAGCGACAGAGAGAGCTAGGGTGGGGCTTGCGTCAAAGAACGGGAAACGAAGCTTAAGGAGAAGGAATACTTGGAATGACACGTTTCATAGTCTGTGAAGTATTATGGTGCACAGTAACAGTATCGCAACACGCAACCAGCCGACGAGCCACAAGACTAGTGCGACCACTGCCTCAGAGAGTGAGTAGCAGGATGACATCTGGATGTGCACGCCGTTGGCTTTGCACGTGAGGGTACGTTTTGGTCAATATCCATGGTACATCAGGATCGCCTGATTGTCCAGAGGTTCGATGCTCAGCACCAACTCTGCTCTCAGTGGTGTTGAGGCGCCTTCCATGGAGGCACCCGCGGTGGCCAACAAAGCAGAGGTCGTCAGCCGTCAATCGTGGCATGCCAACGAGACAGAATGTAAGCAATACAGTGTCTGTGTACTTCCAGACACGTAACGTTTGTCAAGGCTTAGCGACCTCAGTGCTAGGTGTCACAAGATTGCCACGGCAAGCTTTCACCAGGCTCTGGCCTGCTGCAAAACCATTCATTAGACTTCATGTTAGGACCTGAAACACATCATGATGAGTGTCCTGAGCCGGTCACACATAGCCCAGTGCACGAACAGCACTGTTTCTCCTTCGTTGATGGGGCCAACATTGCAAGTACAGCAATGGCAGCAGTCACAGGGCCACATAATACAGCGGAGACACAAGATGCAAGAGTTGTGAGATGATGTGGGTCATGGGTCAACTTGACTTTATATTGGCTCGTTGTGTATTTACCAGTTTGCAACAAACCCTAGCTACTGCTACTCCCTCTCATCCCGATGCCCCTACACGTAGGTGCACCTGACGCCGTCGGCATCGGAGCTGCAGTCGGTCCTGTTCTCATTGTCGATCTCGACATTGTAAATCTTGGCACCCTGGGGGGTGACCTCGCCGTTCGCGCCGTATGCAGCCGCGTCGGTGAACTGGAGAGATCCGAAGTCGACAAAGTCAACGCGGGCGTTGTCGCTGAGGTAGTCCTCGATAATCCACTCGGCATTGGTCTGGCAAAGAGAGTACCCCTGATTGCTGAAGGTGTGCGACTGTGACTGCCCGTTCGTCAGGTTCTCGATCGTCGTGTTCCCAGACGTCGCGGACGTGGCGTGGACAGACATGCGGAGCTGGTCGCCGGTGCGGACGCTGATCTGCGAGCTGTAGTTGATCTCGTTGTCCTGCCACCACTCGGTCCACGTCTCGACGCCACCGTCGCCGTACACCGTGATCCCCGTCTGAAGGATGGCACTGTCGCAGGAATCCCCGTCGATGCCGACCCAGATGGAGGCGGCGGCGGCGGCGGACTGGCCGCTGATTTGGGGGACGGTGAGGACGCCGGTGACGTAGTACCACCCTTGCCCGTCCTGGACGGCGCCGCCCCAGGGGGACTCGGCCTCACGGGAGACGAGGCCCTTGCTGCCGGTGCGATTGCTGCCGGTGCGATGGGCAGGCTTGCTGTTGCTGCGTCCGGGTGCGCCGAAGGCCCCGGCTGCAAGGGCTACAACCGCCAGAGTGAAAGCCTTTTGCATCTTGGAAGATTATTTGGTAGTGGGCTGAGATAGCAGACACAGTAGAGCGAGTATTCTGAACACCCAGGTATCTTTCATCTACGTAACGACGAGACCTCATTGAGGCTTTTATACAGAAGCGCCATCAAGAGCGAGGCTCGTATTATTTCTCTCCTTCCAGTCTCTACACACCGAAGACTACGCCTTGAACAACGACTATGCTGAACAAAGTAGGTGGCTTGACAGGGACAGCTGACTATGGACTGATTCGTATGTTATCAAGATCCAAAGAGTGCCTCACGGCTATGTCGGCGCCGTGCCATCAGGTGTGGCCGAAGTAGAGCCTCAAGTCTCTTGCAAGACTTGACGGGAAATCTGCCAAAGCAGAGGTTCGCCTCAACTGCTGAACATGCGGGGCACGAACAGGCCATGGCAATCTGCGAAGCTGCTTCGCCGCCGATTGCTACTGTAGATGGCTGCTGAGGTTGTCTCCTTCATACTCAATCCAGAAGGAGGGTCTCACGTCTCTACCGAGCCAACCAACGCCGCATCTATCGCGCGCACGGATATACGGCCCCGAATGAACTGGGGAAGTCAAAGTCTATAAGTGTGATAAACATGAATTGGGCTGGGCTCTCTTGATCCTTTGTCTTCAATTGGCTGCTCATAATTTACTGTCGATCACTGGAGACTGACAGCCAAACAGGAAGGTGGCCTCAGCAAGAGCCGTTGGGGCCGGGCTGTCGAGTATGGAAGCCCGGCTCAGTGCCACTGTATTGCCCCGTAAGGCTGGGGTAAACTATGTACATAGGACGGGCTACAGTTATTAGGTGCGCAATTGTAGGTGCGCAATTGTAGGAGCCTGCTGGCTTAACTAGCAAAAGTTCACAGTGACCACGCCAACGTCGATCAGTGGCTGCGCTAGAGCAGCCCTGCACTTATCTTCGGATATGGAGAAACCGGCGTGCAAATACAAAGCAGAAGATAATGTGGTTCAATGTTTAAGACGCTTTCGAGATTGATCAAGGCTGCCTGGAGGAAGTAACTGATACTGCTTGCTCTCCGGGAGGAATACATTGGGAGGAATACATTGGGTGAATGAGAGCAATAACAGCACCGAAGCGTCGAGCATGGGTTCACTCGCTCCTGAGATCTGATCTTACCGGCGTCCGTGGCAGTTCCCAATCAGGAAGGTTATGCTGTGAAGGGAAGTCCTAGTACGCGTCCGCAGTAGGTCAGAGCGTCGTCAGTAGATGCCTTCTTCGCCGGCGGACCTGCTCGGTGTACAAAGCCTTGCGCTTTGGCACTTCCAACTTGACACTGCGATTTGTTTCCGGGAAGACGGGGCAGTTCCCTCCCTTGAACAAGAGGAAATCTATTTACATCGCACACGGCATCACATGCACCAGTTCGGAGTCTCACGTATCTAACGCTATAGTACACCTTTATTGAGATAAAGCAGCGGTTGCAACCTAGGATCAGATGCAGTGCCCTCAGATGAATAGAATAGAATTAAATTAACAGCTCTCATTATAATAAAAGGCTCAGGCTGATATTGCAGCGTTATTTAGGATCGGATGCTGGCGGAGATTGCTCAGTAGACAAAAAGAAGGACAAGTGAAGTCGCACCGAACCCAGAAAACAGACACATGTTTGCTACTCTAGTGATTCCACGCTGCGAAGTCTGGCAATTTTTGGTTGCTATGCGTCCAGACCATTCGTTGTCTATGTACGGTAGTGAAATATTTATGCCCGCATATGGCACGAACTCTCCTCAAGCTAAAATGTAAAAAGCAAATGGGCGATGTTGGAGAAAAAAGGGGGAAGGGGGGAGAGGGGACAGCGAAAAAAGAATGGTTCCGAAGAACCGAATATTGGACGAACAGGGAATTGAACCCTGGACCTCTCCCAAGCTTTGGGCGAATCACTCGACTTGCTCATGCTAAGGGAGAATCATACCACTAGACCATCCGCCCTGTTGAATTGTTGAGAACTATGTGCGCTGTTTTGCTACAAGAGGGCTTGTGCGTAGGCTGTGAGTGGGCGCGCTGGGCGGCTGTGATTGGCCTCTTGAAAAACGTGCGAGGCCCGCAAATGCAATAAGTGGGACTCAGGGCCAAGAGTCTCCATCAAGAGCACTAATACTCCGAAAACTCCGAAACTTCCGTACGTATGATGGATGTTCATTGAAAGAAGAACCACACAACCACAGCAAACTACCTAAATAGAAGCTCTCCGACCACCCGCTCTACTATAATTGTCCTATCTTGTCGGTAGCACTCTCCGGCTCCAGTGATAGTGCCGCAATGGGCGTCTCCCTGAGCGCCAGCAATACGGCGGGCGATGACGTCCAGATCGGCGACGAAGCGGCGTGCCCTTCACCGTCGACGTCGGCGTCGTCAAAGACTACGTGAAGGTGGAGGGTATTGAGGCTCGTGCCGAGACCTCACCCCCACGACTCCGGCGACACGTGGACGGTGAAAGCCACGCCGCCGTTGTCGAGCGCCACCAGAGACCCAGTCCCGTGGCGGCTGCTCCGTATAGGGGTTGGAGAGTGCACGATGGCTTGGGCGTGCCAGGCGTCCAGGTGCGCGGCCCCGCGCCCACGTCCAGCGCGGTCTGCTCGGGGCCCCGGGGCGCCCGGGCGTTAATATCCGGCGGCAGCGCAGCACACATGCGGTGGCAACAAACATGGCTGACGCGACGGCGAGCGGGAGTGACGGCGGGGCCGATCAAGTCCTCAAGATGGGGTACCCTCGGATATGATCTAGTCTTTGGCAGCTGTGACAGCTTCAGCCATCCATCATCTCTAGCGCGTGGAATGGGCTCAAAAATAGGAATGTGGGCAGCATGTCAGACGGAGACGTGCCATCTCTACTCCGTATGGAGTAGGGGGTGAGACCTGGTTGCAGGACTACGCCCCAGGAGCTCCAGCTCCAGCGAGACAAAACTGCTTACAGGCCTTGTCGTGCCGCTCCGACCAACTCTGAAATGAAAGCATCTGCATTTTCTTTCTGGAGTAGTAGACCTGGATGTCAGGAAAGAAAACGCTCATGTTGCTGCCGGCGAGAAGGTCGCCAAGGGGTCCGAGGGTGCGTTCGTCGTCTAGAACAGCCTGATGGAATAGCCAATTGGGTCTACGCGAATTCTTCCCATGGCCTGGCCTCCTCCATGACAATCTTGGGAGAATGTCGGTTATTTCAGAAACTGAGCGAGAGCCAGACGACCAAACCTGATACGAACGCCTCCTTTGTTCTCCCCTAAACGTTCGACCCCACGGGACATTATACGAAGTACAGCTCATCCGACGAAAATGACGTTCTAGCGTCGTCTCATATATCCCGCGGCGCAAGACCTAGAGTACCCGTAGGGCTCGATGTGGGGCCACGGCCGTTGAGGCGGGCCCTGCCCACGCGCGCGACACAGTGCGCTAGCCTGTCTGGTCTGCCCCTGACGGTCCCTGAATAGCCTCAATGGCCTTGACGACAGGGCTCCCAGCGCGGGCGGCCCCTGCAAGCGGCCCGGCCAAGGCACCCGGCCTCACGACACCGTAGGCCTAGGGCAAATGCGGGATGTTGACGCAGAGTACCTTGTACCAAGTACTCCGACCGCCAGCTGCTTGCTCTATGCGGACTGCATCCCAGAGGCGCTCCTCCGAGGCCTAGGATCAAGCTTCTTTCTAGAGTTATCTGCGATGCCAGCCACGCAGCTTCCTCGACCGCTCGCCACAATCGACGACAGCCGGCGCCAACTTAGGCAGTCGGGACTTGGCATATGACCTACACGGGCCTGCCAAGCGGCCGCGACGTGCTTTGACGCGCCGAGGCCGCCACAAGAAAGAGGTCGCCACGAGACATCACCTGTGGCGTCTCGCGCTCGAAGTTGCTGTTCGGAGAAAGCCGACCCAGTGAGAGAAGCAGCGATGCGTCCAACCCCACGAATTACTCCTTTGGCACACTTGGCTAGCCAGTTACGATCTACGATCCATTGTCAACCTCACATCCACTGCCCAGTACGCCCGGGCGTTCTGCTAACATGCTGCTTTCGAATCCAGGCCGACAGGGGGGCTCGACGGGCGCGATGAAACTCCTTGGGCCGTCCACAGTGTATGTCCACGTACGAGAGCAGAGCGCGGCTCAGTGGTGGATCGAAACTAGGCAGTCCCTGGCAATCTCTCAAGTCCACTCGGCCCGCACCACGTCAGTCACTGACTGGCAGGACGGGCCGCCACACCTGACTGGCATCGGACTGGTTCTATCGTCCATTCATCTCACCGTCGTCTCACCGGCGTCCCGAAGTCGGGGTGTCGGCTCAGGGTCGACACACCACCGCCGTTCGACGGGGAGGGCGTCAACACCACTCCCGAGGAGATGTAGCACACTTCTCGCGGGACCTCCACTCGACGGTCTGGGCGTCATGGTGACAGGCGTCCGGCCTCTGATTGGAGACTGTTGCGAAGCCTTCATCAAACAACTATTCCGTGCGTGTGCCTCCTCCGTATTCGTTGCACTACTACCCGCTGGGCGTTCGAGTTCGCCGCTCTGTCTCTTGTCTGACCTGAGACTGGGCTTCTTAGTTTCGTCTTGGCCGCTGTACGAGAAAGAGTAGAGCCGTACGGGCCATTGTTCGACTCTCTTGGCATCCATTGTGCGGCCAAAGCAGTAGTGCGGTTGCTCATGGGCTTGTCCTCTGACGACGAACACATGAGAAGTATAATAGCTCTCGACAACCTCCGTCCTCATACCTCATGAGACTCGACCACACAGTCCTTCTTTGCTCTATTCCTTGTTTATAAGTCATTCGTTTCTCTGCAGTAGTTTGCTTCACGTCACCACCACTCTTTTTGGTTTCACCAAGTCTTTCAACTAAATAATTCATTCCTGGTACTTTCCAACAACGCCCACACACTGAGAAGACTCGTCCCAACATGAAGTCGATTTTTGCCGTACTGGCGGCTTCCGCCGGTATCGGGCTGGCCTCTGCAGGTGTTAGTACTTGAATTCCTCCATGCGGAGCTTGCAGCTCTTTTCCGGCTTCACACTAACTAGACTATAGCCCGCTATCAGATCTGTCAGCCCTCCCATCAAGTGCGTGGAGCAGCAGAAAGCTGGCTATGACTGGAAGGGGGCGCCGCGCAACATCGCCAACTACGGCGGCTCCATCTTCACCGGCGGATGGGTTGTCGATGAACCTCTGACAGACGGCTCGGTGGCTGGCTACCGGGGCGGCCGGATGATTGTCAGTTTGGGACAAGCCGAAGGACTGACACCAACCATCAAGGCTGGGAGCGAGATCGGAACCTTCACCGTCAAGAGCTACGAGCTCCATACCTCCCGCACCGGATACGTCACATTCAAGTACCGCATGGCCGACGGCTCTGAGTGCATTGATAAACACATGCTCGACCACCACACCACGGCAATCATTACCAACACCAAGTGCCTTGGTCCCGCCCTTGAGGTCGGCATCACGGGAGATTGCTACGCCAAGATACACCGCATGCTATTCCACTGCGATCCGTGCCCTCCCAACTATAAGGATTGTCACGGCCAATATATCCCCATCACCGAGACCTGCCCCAAGTGCCCTTCCGGCCAGCAGGACTGCCACGGCACATGCATCCCCGGAACACAGACATGCCCTAAGTGTCCCCCTGGCCAGCAAGACTGCCACGGTACCTGCATCCCCGGAACACAGACATGCCCTAAGTGTCCCCCTGGCCAGCAAGACTGCCACGGGAGCTGCATCCCCGGAACCCAGACTTGCCCTAAGTGCCCTCCCGGCCAGCAAGACTGCCACGGCAGCTGTATGCCTAGCACGCAGACTTGCCCCAAGTGCCCCCCTGGCCAGCAAGATTGCCACGGCAGCTGCATGCCTAGCACGCAGACTTGCCCGAAGTGCCCCCCTGGCCAGCAAGACTGCCACGGTAGCTGTATCCCTACCACGCAGGTTTGCCCGAAGTGCCCCCCTGGCCAGCAAGACTGCCACGGCAGCTGCAAGCCTACCACACAGGTTTGCCCGAAGTGCCCCCCTGGCCAGCAAGACTGCCACGGTAGCTGTATCCCTACCACACAGGTTTGCCCTAAGTGCCCCCCTGGCCAGCAAGACTGCCACGGTAGCTGCAAGCCTACCACGCAGGTTTGCCCGAAGTGCCCCCCTGGCCAGCAAGACTGCCACG